>PVLD010007015.1:0-95073 GCA_004027595.1 Dinomys branickii
ATCGGACCACAATGCAATAAAATTGGAAATTAATGACAAAGAGAACTCCAAAAACCACATAAACACGTGGAAATTAGACAACAACCTACTGAATAACCAATGGGTCACACAAGAAGTTAAAGAAGAAATTAAAAATTACCTACAAATAAATGAAAATACAAGTACAACCTATCGGAATCTGTGGGATGCAATGAAAGGACAAGGACGAGCCCCGTGGGGACAGCAGATGGGCTGACACTGCAGAGACCCTGGTATGGAGACAGAAGGAGCCTGGAAGCCCCAGGTGGTGACTGTACCTGAGAAAGAACCCAGAGGCTACAAGGGGAAGGGGACCTGCTCTAGGCAGGAGGGCACTGGAAGGTGACAGCAGATCCAAAGGGAAGGGAGGAGGAAAAGGCCCCTGGCAGAGACTAGCACACGCCAAGACCCGAGCCTCAGGAGCGCACTGCTCCCCGAGGAGACTTGAACCGAAGAAGAGAGTGGAGGGAACTCGGGGGTGATGCAAGGTGCCACGTGGGGACCCTAGGGGCCGCCCTGCGCCGGCCAGGCCTTGGTCACCTCCCCAGCAGCCTTCACTGGGTTTGCTAAGGATTTTAAAAGTTACTAGCTGTAGGAGAGGAAGTTTCCATTTCAGAAAGAAAATGTCCCTCCAGTTCTGAAGGCTGCGCTCCTGCATCCTGCTGGCCGCCCTTCACTAGTTCACACCTACAGAGGTGACACCCAGGCATCCCAGGAGCTCCAGACTGTCCATGCACAGCCCAGAAAGGCCACACAAAATCCAAAAAGGGTACAGGGAGACGCATGTTTGGCTTTTTGAGGAGACTTCCAGAAAAACCTCTAAAGAAACAGAGTCATTACGGTGCTCCTTTATTCGTCTGAGCATCCCATGAAGGTGTCTGGAGTGCTCACTGTGAACTGCTCGGTGTACTAGGAGCTGAGGAGAGAAAGATACTCGAGTCCTGGGCCCTGGTACCCGAGGAGTACCAGGCTGTAGGAACCAGCACTTATTCTGGAGGGCTGAGCAGCTGGGTGGGTGTGGACACACAGTGGACACAGTGGGCTCAGTCCCCCTCCGGGCCGGATGATGAAGGGTGACCTCCCTGGTGGGTTCGGGAGCAGAGGACAGGCATCCCAGGCGGAATCTCCAAGTTCAAAGCAGGGAGCTTGAGAAAACTCTAGGCAAGGAACAAGCGGCTTATGCATCCTAGGTGGCAGATGGGATTTGTTTATGGGCCGAGGGGCGCGGTGAGACCTGCAGGAAAATCCAGCTCTTCAAAACCAGCAGAAGTTTCTTCCCAGAGGCCCGAGATGTGTCTAGTCTGGTTTCTTTTGTTGGCTTTTCCACAAGCTTTGGCTCCAGCTGCTTTATTTCCTTTTTAAAAAAAAGTCAGTTACTACTGGCCACATCAACATGGGTTTAAATCATGATGTAGGCACGTTAAAGATCTCAAATAGATGTTACACCACAAGAAAACAGAAAAATAAGAGTAGGATCAGCCCAATGTTAGCAGGAGAAAAACAATACACATCAGAGTGGAAATGAGTGAAACAGAGAAAATCGAGGTTAGAGTGAGTTATAGAAGCACATGCCTATAATCCCAGCATTCTGGAGGCTGAGGCAGGTTGACTGGAAGTTCATGGTCACACCGAGCTACATACCAAGACCCTATTTCAAAAGATACACTAGAAAAATAATACAAAATGTCAATGAAATTGGGAAATAGTCTTCCTCTTCCTCCTCCTCTTCCTTCTTCTCCTCCAATTCTTTTCGAGTTGCGGAAGATTGAATCCAGCGGCACTCTATTACTGAGCCCTGGCCCCATTTATTTTTTATTTTACAAGTTCTTGTTAAATTGTTCAGACTTGTGTTGAATTTGTGCTCCCCCTGCCTCAACTTCTCAAGTAAATGGGATTATGATTCTGCCAGAAAGAGTTGATTCTTTGAAAACATAAAACCAATAAACCTGAGACTAAACTAAAAAAAAAGAGACACTTCAGTTAAATGAAATCAGAAATGAAAAAGGCGATATTACAACCACTGTAGAAATACAAAGGACCCTAAGAGACCATTGCAAACAATCAAACACCAACAATTTAGATAACCTAGAAGTGGACACCTGCTGGACACATACTACCTAATAAGACTGAGCTATGATGAACTAGAAACCAGTAGCAGGTAAGGGAATTGAACTAGTCATAAGAAGTCTCCCATTTAGAAAAAAACAAACTAAGAACTGATTACTTCTGCTCAATTCTAACAAACATTTAAAGAAGTGTTATTTTGACTCATTCATAAACTTTCCCCAATAGATTCAAGAGGAGGGAAGAATACCTCAAAACTCTTTATGAGGCTAGCATCACCCATGCATCAGAACTATAGAAGGTATCACAAGAAAAGGAAACCATAGGCTAATATCTTTGGTGAATAGATATAAAAATTCTCAACAAAATACTGCAAAATGAATTCCACAACACACTGACAGAATCACTCACCAGGGAAGATTTATTCCAGCAATACAAGAATGGTATAACCTGTACAAAGCAATAAATGCGGTACATACATTCTTTGACAGAACAAAGGACAAAATCTATGTGACCGTCTCAGATACAGAAAAAGCATTTGACAAAATCAACATCTTTTATGATAAAAACTCTCAAGAAATTAGGTATAATTTGTACCTCAACATGATAATGACCATATATGACAAGCCCATAGTTAACATTCTATCCCATGATCAAAAATGGAAACCTAGTCCTCTAAGATATGGATGTCTACTCTCACTGCTTCTATTGAATATAGTACTGGAAGTCCTTACCAGAGAAATTAAGCAAGATAATGAAAAGTCATCAACATAGGACTGCATGAAGTAAAATTGCCAGTTTGCTGACAGCATGATGCTATATATAGAAATCCCTAAAAAAGTCCACCAAAAACTGTTAGAACTTATAAAAAGGCACAGTAAAGCTGGAGGATATAAATCAACATACAAACATCAGTGATGGTTCTCTATACTTACAACAAATTTTCTCAAAAAATGTAAAGGGAACTGTCTCATTTATGATTTATTCAATAAAAAAAATACTTAGGAATGAATGTAATTAAGGAGGAGAAAGACCTATATGCTGGGAAAGAAAAGAAGAGGTTAATCTTGATTTTCAACTTGATTGGCTAGGGCGACCCATGGGAGATCAGTGAAGCACACTTGTGGGTATCCTGTGGGTCCCAAGACCCTCACCGTGGGGATTATATCTGATCCCTGCCCCCTTTGTCGCTGGCTCTTCCCTTGCTTTCTGCTGCCATGCCCTTCTGACAATATTTCTGCCTTGGAGCCAGCCAGCGATGGACTGACTCCACTGACCGTGAGCGAAAACAAACCCTTCCTGCTCTGACTCGTGGGTCAGACATTTTTCCCCAGCAACAGGAAGCTGAACAAGATGAAGCCACAAACAAATCGAAGCAGCCAAAGTGATCATGAGCAAAACGAACAAAGACGGAGTCTGGTGTCAAACTGCTCTACATGGAATAGTATTTAAAACATGGCTCAGGAGTAATAATAAACACATTGAGCCATCAGAATAGAGAGACCAGAAATGAGAGCTGAATGGTGTCAAGAATACACAGTGGGAGGAAAGAAAGAATATACAATGGGAAAAGGACAATCTTTTCAATAAACGGTGTTGGTAAAACTGATATATGCATCCGGAAGAAGGGAACTGGGTCATCATCTCACACAAATACAAAACTTAATGTGAAGTATATTAAAGACTTACACAAAGACTGGAGACCGTAAAACTACTAGAAGAGAATGTGAGAGGGACTGCTCTATGGTACGGATATTGACAATGACTTTTTAGATTTGGAAACAAAAGCAAAAATATTCAAGTGGGATTATATTGAACTAAAAATACCTCCGCACCATAAATGAGACAATAGAGTGAAGAGACAATCTATGGACTGGGAGAAAATATCTGCAAGGTTAGGGGACTAAGATCCAGAATGTATAAGGGAGTAAAACAGCTCTAGAGAATAGAAGAATATTCCAATTAAACAAGCAAAGTACCTGAACAGACATTTTTCAAAATAGGAGTTATGAATGGCCAACAGATATATGAAAAAACAGCAACAAACTCAACAGCATTAATCCCGAGGGAAATGGAAATCACGGTGAGGTGTCAACCTACACCTGTCAGAATAGCTATTACCAAAAATGGAAAAGTAAGTTTCATTGAGGATGTGGAGAAAAAGGAATGCTAGTGTACTGTTGGTGGGAATGCAAGTGTGGGCCGACAGACAGTATGGCAAGACTTCAAAAAATTAAAAATCAGACTACCGTGTGACCCAGCCATCCTGCTTGAGTGTATTTACGCAGTGATTGGCAATAAGTGTGTCAAAGGGAGCTCTGTACTCCTGCGTTCACACTGGCAAAGTTCTGGAATCAATCTAAGCGCCTATCAGTAGGAGAAACAAGAAAATGTGGTACGTGAACACGAAGCACTACTACCCATCTTTACAAAGAAGGAAACTCATACAGTAATGATAGCACTGGAGAACAGCTTCACCAAGAGACAGTAGGCACCGAAAAGAGACTACTACCACTGGCTTCCTCTTATCTGTGGAATCTAAAAATTCAGTCATATAGAGGCAACATGGAAGGCGGTCACGGAGGCTGTGGTGGAGGAAATGGGGAGACGATGGCCTGAGGGTGCGAAGCCTTAGCCAAGAGGATAAGGAGCTTTCTTGAAATCTATTGCACAGCATGGAAAGTAGAATAAATAGTTGTATGTTGCACGTTTAAAAGTCTCTCAGAGGAAATGTCAAACACTCTCACCACAAAATGATCTGTACTTGAGGTGGACATGTTAATTAGTTTGATTTAATTATTCCACATTGTGTTCATAAATTACACAACCACTCTGCGCACCATAAATCTTTGTATATAATTATAATTCATCAATTGATAATAGATTCATGTTTTCAAGTGTATCAGTAGGATGTGGGTAGAGATTCTTTAGAGAAACTGGAAACCTCTCCTCTGCCTTGCTGTTGACTCTGTTAGCCTTTTTGTGCTGCCGAAGATGTTGAGAAAAGCATTCTGTGGCTTTTTCTCTCACCTTCTCCTCCTCCCCTCTTCCGCTCTTCTTTCTTTTTATCTTGGGTGATAACAAGATTCTTTTTTTTTTTTTTTTAACTCTTGGCCATTTCTGTTTTCACGGCTGTCTTGGGGTTAGAAAAAAGAGACTGGAGATGACCGGTATAGTCTGTTTCTCTCTCAGGAGAGATGGTGCTGGCCCACGCAGGTCCTATTGGATGCTTGGTTTTTCATCTCCAGTCCTTTTCTATTTTGAGACAGCGCCTTGCTGTATTGCACAGTTGCCTAGGCTGAGCTTGAACTTGCAGTTCTTCTACCTCAGCCTCCCAAGTAGCTGGGATTGTAGGTGTGCCTGTGGTTGTTAATAACTAAAAGTTTAGCAAGTTGCATTCCTGGCTTCTGGTGTACTCAGAGGGGCCTTGCTTACAGTCAGAATCCTTTCTTCTTGAGCTTTCCCAGTTTTCCCCTGGGAATCATATTCTCATCCATCCGTGTGGTTCTGAGAGGCCTCCAGGACCTAATTTTAGGCCTGCCAGCCAGAGCCTCCACACCTCCAGGCTGGCTAAGTGACCCAAGTCGAGACAAGAGAAAGAAGCCTGGAATATTTGGTCTTTCCTTTCTCTTCCTTCCTTCCTTCCTTCTTCATTACTCTCTTTCTCTCTTCCTTTCTTCCTTTCTTTTTTCTGCCTTTCTTCTCCTCTCCTCCTCCCTTTTCCTCTCCTTTCCTTCCCTTCCCTCCCCTCCTCTCCCCTCCCCTTCCCTTCCCTTCCCTCCCTTCCCTTCCCTTCCCTCCTCTCTCCCCTCCCCCTCCCTTCCCCCGTCCCTCCCCTCCCCTTCCCTTTCCTTCTTTCTTTTTCGGCTTCTTCCTTTCTTAGTGTATGCCTGTGGTACATATTACATTCACCTCAGATCTAGGACTTTTCTTGTAGGCTACTGGGAGAGATGTGGATTCTTGACTACTTTTTGCCACTAGGGGATGGGGGACACCTGGGCCCATAGAGAGGCAGGAGGAGCCAGGGAAGGAGAGAGGTGCATTCTATAAGCACCATGGTAAAATCCAAAATGAAGGAGGTTGCATGTGATGACCGTAACTGTACTAATTACAGTGACCCTTTGAGATGCCATGTCCTCATCATCCTCACTCTAATGCCAAGGAAATAAAGACTCAGAAAATGTGTGTGAGTTGGTTACCATCACAGCTAGAATGCCACAGAGACAGAGCTGGCGCATAGATCTGCCTTACTCTAAAATCTGAGACTTCAGATGTTGCTCTGGGCCTGGCTGTCTGCACACTGCAGGCCAAGTCCGTGTCCATTTCTTATTTCCATCCTGAGTCTTGGCTATAAAAGGGAAGACCATGTGTGCCTGAGGAGGAGCATAACTTGAGTTTTCACGTTCATTTGCCATCAGATGTGCGATGATGAGGTGGGGATGTCATTTGATTGACATTGAAACATGCCTAGGATGTTGGTGGACCACACTTACAGGTATAACTTGGGGGTCGTAGAGGTGCACCCTCGAGGTCCGTGCCTGGCCCCTGGCCTTCTCTGGCCTGTCCCTTGCTGTGCTTTCCCAGGCACCATGAACTAAGCAACCTTGCTCCATTTAGATGCCCTTCCACTGGGATGCTCCTGCCTTGGAGCCAGCTGACCACAGACTGGATCCTCTTAAAACTGTGAGCCAAATTAACCTTTCCTCTTCTGAGTCAGGGGTGTCAGATAGTGTGTCCCAGCAATGGGAATGCTGACGAGTGCAAGGCATGTTTGGGATGAGTTCTAAAGGAAAAGGAAAGGCCTGGGGTGTGGCTCAGTTTTAGAACATGTGCACAGAGGACACGATGAGGTGGGAGCTGGACAGGCTGTCCATTCGGTCACACTAGGAAAGACAGGACACGGTAGAAAGAGCCCTTCCTGGTCCTGGTCACATCTCACGTTGTTTATATTTGTGATCCCATGCAAAGTCATTGGAATCCTAGCGGGTTAATTCCAATCTACCACTTCCAGTGCGACCCATGGTGAGAATAAAGACACTGAGGCACATTTGTAGCTACCCTTTGAGTCCAGCCACAGTGATGGCTACTGGGGACACAGGCCTCGACCCAAGGCCAAATCCAGGTTTTATTCATTCATGAAGAAGGGAGTGGCTTGAGGATGAGTGACTGTGAGAACCATGGGAAGTAGGTGAGAGGCCTGAGCTGGGCTAGGTAGGAGGCCTGAAATCCCCTCTGCCCTATGCAGAGAGAAGAATATACAGGGAGTAACCTGCATAACACAATTGAAATAGTATCTAATGTTTTGGGGTCGGTGCTTCAGCTCAGATGTGTGATCTTTCAAGCCCCAGGAAGTCATAGCCTCTATCTCGAGGCTTGATCCCAGTTGACCTTGTGGAGCATTGGCTCACACATCCCACCTCATCCCGGCTCACCCGTGGGAACAACAGGAGTCTGGGGAAACATGCCGGTCATCTTCAAAGACTACCGTCAGCACCTCTGCTAGACTGATATGCTTTGCTTAAAGCCAACTGATGGGCTAAGGAAAAGGTCCTGGCCAGTTCTGTACATATCAGTACGTGGAAATAGGCTCAGCCAAAATGGTGAGTCGCCTAGGTGGTCCTCCACAACATAGGGTCTCCTTGGTTTTTCCTCTGCACATTTGAATTTAAACTCGCATGGACAGGGATGTTTACCATGGCAGAGGCTCATTTAGACAGCAACAGGACTTGATCTCAGAACATTGACTAAGACCCTAAAACACTAAAGTGTGTAGTTGGTTGTATACCACATAAGAACATGTTACAGTTCTTGATACCAATGGCCTGCAGGCTTCAGAGACCCACTCACAGTTCCTCCCAGCAAGGCAGCACAGGGGAGCTCAGCTGTGGGAGGGTGGCTTCTGGCCTATTCTTTGTCTTCTGAGAAGCCAATATATTTCATGTGCACAAAGATCCCATGGTCCTCATCCCTCAGCAGAGCACTCCTAGACCGGGTGATTGGTACTCTGTAAGCATTTTCCCAGAGTCTTTGCATTTTGCGTTGCTGTGGAAAGCTCTTCCTGACATTTCTTTGGCTCTGCAGACCTTCCACCTGAGCCTTTAGGGTGCTCTGACCCCTATATACTTTGAGTCCAGCCTCCTGTGCTGGTTTGCATAGAGTCAGCCTGCAAGAAGAGAGCTCTGACAGATCATCTCTGTCATCTTCAGCTCTTTCAGGCTTCTCAGCGTAGCACCTGCCCCAGGAAACATGGAGCCCAGTCTAATTCACAGGTCTCCGGGAGGCCGAGTAGCCAGATGAGATGCTACATGGCACGCATTGCTCGTGTGCTCTTCATTTACACGGAAATCATTCTCAGTGCTGAGCACTGGAGACACGTGGGCACGGACACAGTGGAAGGAAAAGTTTCCTTTACTTCACCACTCTCTTCCAGATGTGCCCTGCTCAGCCCTGTGCTGTATCTGTCACACAGGCACTGTGGTCACACCAAGGACTGCACAATCCTCACCGTTATGACTCAGAAGAGGGGAGGTTAATTTGGCTCACATCTTTAACAGGATTCAGCCCATGGTCAGCTGGCTCCAAGGCAGGAGCATCCCAGTGGAAGGACGTGGTGGAGCAAGGTTGCTTAGTTCGTGGTGTCTTGGAAAGCACAGCAAGGGACAATGTCAGAGAAAAAGGCCAGGGGCCAGGTATGGACCTTGAGGGTGCACTCTAAGACCCCCAAGTTATACCTGTAAGTGTGGTCCACCAGCACCTCAGATCACACAGAGCTAGACTGTGGCACCTCAGATCCAACCTAGTCCTTTCTACATCAGCAACTCTCACTTCTTCTATTGCATCCTAACACCAAGGATTGTACAGTCCTTGGTATAACCGTGGTGCCTGTGTGACAGGTACAAGGCTGGGCAGGGCACATTTAGAGGGCGATGAGGAAGTAAAGCAAACTCTCCCTTCTACTATGTCCATGCTCATGTGTTTCTAGTTCACAATAAGTAATACTGAAGTCATAGAGCCATTAAAAATAGACACTGAAGATCCTTGCAATATAAACTAAGATTTCCATTTCAGCAAAATTTGTTCACGGAGAAAGCTGCATTTGAGTAGAGAATTTAACCCTGAGCTTGCTGGTAACTCAAGAAAAGGAGGAACACAGAAAGTTATGGAGAAGTTTGTAATCTCCCCACCAGAGTTTTACTACCCTACCCAAAGAGATCAACTTTTTTCACATCTACTGAACAGAGCCCTTTCTGTACAGATATGTTTTTCTCAATAGTCTTGTAAATTTCTCTTTTTTCCTAGGATCATGGGCTTTCTTGAGATACCTGTTGATTTCTGTTGCCATCTGCTATGATTCATGGTGTGGTGGTCAGTTTACAGGCCTGCAATCTGGAGGCACATGTCTTTAAATCTTTTCTTTGATAACTTGAGCCCTTCCAGGGGCTCATTTTCTCCTTCCAGAAATCCTACTTTTCACGTGCTTGACTTCCTGGCTTGATTTCTGTTTTTCTATTTTTTTCTTTACCTAGTCTCTACTTTTGTGTCCTTTTGCTCTGTTGTTTGGAGATACTGCTTCCATTTCATTTTCCAAATTTTCTACTGAATTTTTCAATTTCTCCTATTATATTTCTAATATCCTATTATTATGGATGGCTATGTCAGGTGGAAATATTATAGGCAGTCGGATAGGGCTGGACCACTGAGTCAGTGCAGTAAATGAAAACGCATTACAATTGTGGCTGGAGGCACATCTGTTGGGGCCAGGCCTCAAGATAAAGACAGACTGACCGGCCTGAGATATGTGGTAACACCTGGTCTAGTAAAGTCTAGATAGACGTCAGCCACCTTGGTGGGTGACCAAAACCCTTGGACCCACCCCTTCCTGAAAAGATCCCTGTTCTTTCCGTGTACACTGGCTACGTGACTTGCTTCTCCACTGGATCAGTATTACTGAAGCAGCTATATTCATAACCTTACTGGCAGATCATAGCCTTAACCTGCATTGTACCCAAGTTGTGCTCTGTAAAAGTTCCCCTGAAAAGTGGGGCCCTTGGCAATCCACTAGGGGCCCTGCTGCCTCTCAGGAGCTGCACCTCTCCCTCTCAGCAAGTATTTCCTACTCTTAACCTCCTTTGCTCCTTAGAGGTCATTCTTAAATTCTGGGGAACATGAACTCGGCATATTGAACATCTAGCAGGTTGGGAGTTTTAACAGTCCCCTTATATTACCTGGAATTCCTATATCGCAATTTCTCTCACACAGATGATGGCGTCCTGACCTATAACAAACACTAGTTTAAAACGTGTTGTTGAAAGAAATTATCCCTAAGGTGCCCCATACTTGGCATCTTTAATGTTCCCCGCGTCGGCCTGGGGCGCCACAGCCGTGAGGGAAACCTCAGGAAGGTGCTGGTAGAAGTTGAATCACAAAGATGACGAAGTGCCTTGGAAGCGATGTTGGAACTCTGCCCCTTCCTGTCCGACTCTTTGCCTTCTGGCCACCATGAGCAGAGCAGTACCCTCCACCACACACTCTTGCCATAATGGATGTGTCCGGCTGTCACAGGCTCAAAGCAACAGGGCCAAGTGACTATAAGCCAAAGCTTCAGAAACCGTGATCCAAAATAAACCTTTCTCCCTTAGAGTTGTTCACCTGAGGAATTCTGTCCCAGGGGCAGAAAAGTGAATAGCAACGCATAGTTTGACCACAATGGTGGTGGTTGCGTTAAGGTATCATACACGTGAGGCCGAGGCTGAAGGCAGGAGAGACCCTCCCCATCTCATGGGTTTTTCTACAGAAGGAGAGGGAGGCCCTGCTGACTTTGTTGGCTGCTTTGATTAACTTTAAGAATGTATTTCTAAGTCTTTCATGCAGTGATTACTAGTGTTCATAGGCTCTTTGCCTTATAAGTCACTTTCAACACATACAGAGAAAGAAATTGAACAAAGTACAACAGAATGGCGACAACTAGAAAACAAAGACCCGAGCACAGGCCAAGGTGGCAGTAGTGAGACCCAATAGAAAGGCAATGAATACAACTAGGTTATTCACTAAGAAAAAGGAAAAAACTGAGTTGACAGAATCGGTGATTCGCGGCTTACAAGGCAGGTCTGTAACACGGTGGCAGAGATGGCGCCGGACCTAACGCCTGTCGGGTAGGCGAGAGCCAGGAAGGAGTTGGGAGGGAGGAAGGCTGGGGCAGCGGCAGGCAGAGTTCAAAGTGAAAAGTGGGCACGGGGAGAGGTGGAGCCTCCTTGAAGGATAGGAAGGCAATCAGTGCTCTCTCCCTGGGGGCCCATCCTGCTCCCTCGCTTAATTATCATCTGTATGCTAACGATCTCCAATTTGCATCTCAGGCCGGATCCCATCTACCGCCCCCACACACTCCTCCCTTTAGTGTCTTATGTATGCATCGCTACCGGCAAGCTCTGATTTAAGCTGCCGCCAGAGTCTGTCCCATTTGTCCTGCTTGACAGGGCTGAGGGGTTTGCAGGCACGTGGAGTTCCCGATGCGAGCCCAGTGGCCTTTACTGTTAAAGGCCAGCACGGATTAGAGCTGCAGGCTCATTCCTGCTTCCTTTGTCTTAAGGTACAAGGAGTACCAGCAGCATGCTAGGGGCACTGTGGCTCTGTCCGGATGTTTTCCCACAGTACTGGTGCTCCGTGGAATGGAAGAAGAAGGAATGCTAGCAAGACCCTCCACGCTGTGTAACAGCATCTGAATACGCAAGGCAACTCCAAGAGTGTGCTGGTGTGAGGACATCTTGAATGCACACGAAACAACAAAATAGAGCCACACTTCTCTGTGTGTATGTGTGACAACCCTCCCAGCTTTTCAATTATCTGTGCCCATTTGTTTGGCTTCCCAAAGGTTTAATTCTTGCCATAATTTTATTTCTGAAGACTTTGGGATTTTGTTAAATATTTGCTGAGTAAGTTTGGGTTCGCAAGCAACAGATTAAATTAGACTCAGCGTCTATTGCTTTTTTTGGTCTTTTTCTTGAGACAGGGTCTCTATGTGCACTTCGGGCTGGCCTTGAGCTCACTTTGTAGCTCAGGCTGGTCTCGAACTCCCAGCAGCCCTCGTGTCTCAGCCTCCAGAGTGCTCAGATTACAGGGATGTGCAACCACGCCCAACTTCAGCTTCTATTCCTAACTCAAATTTTGTTTTTGTTTTTGGTGCGAGGCAGAGCTCTACCACTGAGTTGCACTCACAGCCCTTGTTTCTGTTCCCCAGTCCATGTCTTCAGTTAGGCCATCGCTCATCATGGTACGATTTAGAGAAACAATTTGTCTCAAATATTTATTGAGATACTTTTATGGCTAAGTGTGCCTTGTAAATATTTACTGTGTAGAGATTCTTCAGCAAAGTTCTGTTTATGAAAATTGCAAGGAAGGAGTGAAAGCAACTCCGACTTCACAGGATGAGAGTGATTTCAACAACAGTGATGAGAGCTGCTTTGGTTACTGGCTTCATTCCAACATGATAGATCTGCTCTGTCGAGTTTCATGTGCAAGACAGGACATAGCTCTAGCATAAGAGTGAAACCCCTGAACTGAGAGCTGGGATCCTAATTTTTGGTTCACAGCAACTGAAGGCTGGTAGACACAACCCAGTGCCTGCTTCACTAGGACCAGACACACCCAGCCTTACACACATCTCCTCACACCTGTCAGCTGACTCCTTGGCTTCTTCTCCCTCTCTGCCTTTCAGAATATTTTCTTTTCCTAATTGTTCACCTTCATCTGCATTTTGGATGAATAGCAGTTTCTGTGCCTCAAGTGCAGCCAGAGCTCTGCTCACTACAGGGCCATCCTGAATGTAAATATTTACTCAGGTTTCTGGCTTCATGCATCAGTTTTGTCTCAGTCTTTGGCTGAGAAAATAGGACCCAGATGAAGTGGGCATCTTTCGGCACTTTGCTTGGTTAGGAGGGAATGGGTTTGCTCCATTGAGTTGACATGCAAATCTCCTCAGAGAGTTTGGACTTTCGTTTTGAATATATGCTTAGTGTGTGTCTTAGTTACTTTCTTCAATGCTTGGACACAATACCTGACACCCACAAGTTAAAGAAGGAGAAGTTTATTTTGGCTCACAGTTTGTAGACGTTTCAATCTACTGTTGGCTGGTTCCGAGGCAGGCAGCATGGCGGAGGGACCTGGTTGAGAAGAAACAGCTTGTGGCATAGGAGACAGAGAGAGAGAGATCAAGGGGGTAGGGGGAAGATTGACCCTTCAGGCCATGCTCCCACTTCACCTCTTCTGACCAGCTTTTGCCTCCCAGGGTTCCATTTAGCTAAAACTTCACCAGTGAACTAATCCACTAATGAGTATCACACATCCACCACCAAGTCACCACCCCAAAGCTCCACTTATGAGAGTGTGAGCTCTGAGGGACATCTAGATCTAAACCATACAATGTACAAAAAATCCCTTTTTTTTGTTTTGGAGATTGGAAGTACATTACTTAAAATGACATGGGCTAGTTTATTATAGACTTTGGGTCAGCTCTTCTTAGCTGAGCTGTCACAGTCCATGGGTGTTTTTACACAGTTGGTGTGTTACTCTAAGTGATTCATTATTGGCAAGATGTAAAGTATTAAAGTTGGCAAATGTTTTACTTTAAATCATATTCACAATATTACCTCCTCAATGGCACTTTCAGTAGCCTGAATTTATTTGGCAGGATCATTGGATGGGGAGCAGGGTTGGAGTGACATCCAACATGCAGGGGCTGGCTCCGATGCCCAGCAGAACCCTGGGACCGTCACAACTGTGGACATCCCCTGTCTGCTACACACACGGCGGCCATCTTCATCTGCTGTTTGTGAGTGTCTCTGGCAAGTCAGCCTGGAGAGAACCACATTATGTCACTTGTTTTCCAGAAAATATTTACAGGGCTGTCTTTTTCTCTGTAAGGTGAAAGAGAAGGTTCAGGGAAAAGCACCTGATGTCTGCTCTGACACTGACACTGTTAAGCAGAGCGTTAGAAGATTCATATTTGCTTAATAGTTTCAATGTACTTTACAAAGCTCAATTTGTACCAATAGAGGAAGGAATGAGAGGATAATGCAAAATAGGTGCAAACCTACTGGTTTTGATGTCTAGCCCTCCAGTGGGTCTATCACCATGTGTCCTGCCCCGCTCTACCTTTTGAGGGTAGTTCCCCACCCAGCGGGCATTGCCATCTCCAGTGAGCAAGCTCCTCTCCCCAGGAAAATGTCTCGCACATGCCGCAAAAAGAAAACCTGGCACTTAATATTCATTGCTGATATGCACAAACTATATAATCTTCATCTCTTTGTGATGGGTGGCTTAAAAATGAACAAACAAAACACAACCCAACACTGCATCCAAGTCAATGGAAATGCAACAATTTGTCAATGTACTAATGACACAGGCTTGTAAAACAAAATTTCGTGAATTGAAATGGTCCTAGTTACTCATCCTTATGGGAAATATAGTTCCAAGATGTCTGTAGGGGGTTGTCTAAATTTCAGTATTCTTGGGATAGCAGTTCTTATCTTTAAAATGCACCAATTGCCTATGGTGCCCGTCCCACTGCTACCTTTCACTCTTCTTGAGATTCAGTTCTTCAGCGTTTGGCACACACGTTTCCCATCTATTCCACAATAGGGATCGTGTTTTTCATGCACAGTTGGAACCTTGTAGAGTGCCCAGAACAGGGTCTACATAGAATCAAGGTCAGTTTTCCACCGTTTCCTCGGAGCCATAGAACTGCTGTTGTGCTTGCATGTGTCCTGAGTGTCCTAGGTGTCCCAAGTCCACCGTAGGGCCGAGGTCACCTGATGCTGATTCATCTTCCTCGGCTCCCAGTCCAGCCTCTGTCTCTGCCTTGGCAGACACCAAGGATCCTCGTGACTAGTGGCCTGGGCACAGCAGAGGCAGTTGTTGCCAGGCATGACAGAAAGCCACCTCCCCAGGGCACATACACAGCTGTCACCTTCACCTTCTGATGAGAGCCATTCTGTCCTGGTTTGTATGCAGATGTCCCCCATAGCCTCTCCTGATCAGAGGTGGGGCTTTTGGAAGGTGACTGGATTCTATGGGTGACTTGCTGTTAGGAGGGTGTCTGCTCAGCAGAGGCATCGCTAGGGGCGTGGCCTGGAAGAGTATACTCCCTCTCCGGCTCCACCCTTCTCTGCCTCCTGCCTGCCATGCCCCTGTGCCATGCTGTCATACCCTGGATTTGACAGACTATGAACTGAAGTCTCCACGAACACTGAGCCAAAATCAACCTCTCCTCCTTGAAGTTGTGGGTGTCAGGTGTTGGGTTCCAGCCAGGAGCAAAGTGACTAAGATGCCTTCCTAGGTCCTCAAAGAGCCCTCATTCCTACTCAACCAGTCTCCACACTCAGCTCAACAAAGACCGTGCTTTCTCACCCACCCTATCTGAAATAATTCCAAGTCAGCCTGCTCTACAGCTGCAGCCCATGGGAGGTTTCCAAGGTCAGGGTTTACTAGAGGAACAGATTTAACACAAATGTACAACAAATTACCTATTTGGCTTACAATGGTCAGCTACAGGGTTAGATGAGGAAGTGTGCAGAGGGTATCTACACACTGGAGATTGAAGAGCCCAGGCCTGGGTCCTGGAGCTCACCACAGTGTCGGTGTAAGTCTGTATCAAGGGCTGTTGAGTCTGTGACAAAATGCTGATGAATTTACAATGAGGGCCGGAGAGCCAACACCAGAATGCTGAAGAGTCCCAGGCGGAAGCCAAGGAATCTGCACCGGAGGCCAGGAGACGACCTAGCTGAAGGTGAAGACTGAAGCTCCGAAGAACTCGCAGCCAGTCCTTCCTCACTTCCTTTTATATAGTCTACCAGCTCTGGGGTGGTCCTCTACACCCACACCCTCTGTATGCCTTCCTCTTGCACAGGTTTAGGATGAATACAAATAAGCACCCCAGCTCCCTTCTGAGTCACACAGTTAACCTTCTAAATTTTCTCAATTAACATAATAAACAATATCCCAGAAGGGGAAGGGCATGTCCTTTTTACCCCAAGATTTACAACTGATGAGTTACTTAGCCAAACCTTTAGACTCCCCAAGTTGACACAACATATCAACCATAACACAAGGTCAGCTTCCTCTTGGCTGCCTGGGGTTGGCATCTTGTCTGGATGTTTGAGGAATCTGTCATCTGAGTACAACAGGGAGCACCAGGCTGAATCCAGCAAAGGGAGCAACTCCCAACCATCTAAGGGACTCTTGCTCTCCACCCCTGGTAGCCAGTGACTGTACCAGGATGGAGGCACCTCCCACCAGATGGACCAATGATGCTTTAGTCATCATCGTTAACAGGAGCCAGTAGAGTACACCTCTCAGTAGGGAAGGTGGTACTAATGCAGGTATTGGGGCCTGGGCTCACTTGTAGTGTTAAGCCTGCCCTGCTTTGAGGACAGGAGTCTCTGTGTCATTCAGGGCCCTTCTGTAAGTGACTTTTCTGCTGAAATCTCCCAGAATCAATTTCTTTCCCTGATTGCTGAGAGCCTCATGTGGTTGTACACAGAATAATGCAGTGCCTAAATATTGTGGTATAAAGCCTGATTTTGGGGTTCCCCATCACCTTGCCCCTACCTGTGTGACCTCTCTCTCCTGGAAAGTGGAATAATAACAGAAATCCTGTGTGGAGGACCACCTGGATGAATCTCCTTGAAAGAAAGGCAATTGTATCAATTTTGGCTGAGCCTGGCCCTGTATTTTCCCTGTATTTCCTCTGTACTAATGTGTATAGAGCTGGCTGGGATTTTTCCTTATCCCTTCAACTGGCTTTAAGCAATGCATATAGTTCCAGTCAGGAGCTGATGTGTAATGACAGGACAATGTCACCCGCCCCCATAGCTCCAAAAAACCCGTGTGAGCTGGCCAGGATGGATAGCCATGCTCCACTCTGTTGGCTGGGATCGAGCCTTTAGATAAGTGGCTATGACTTCTCAGGGAATACAAGGTCACACATCAGAGCTGAATCACTGACCTCAAAACATTAGATACTACCTCGAATTGTGTTATGCAGATTAATCTTTCTGCATATCTTTCTCTCTGCATATTGCAGAGGTGATTTCATAGCCCAGCTTGGGGTGCTCACATGCTTCCCACCACTGTCACAGTCACTCATCCTCAAGCCACTCCCTCCTTCATGAATTAATAAAAACTGGTTTTGGCCCTGGGTAGAGGCCTTTGTTCCTGTAGCCATCTTAGTAGCTAGACTTAGGACCCATTGGCTCCCCATAACTATAAATGTGCCCTAGTGTCTTTATTCTCACCACAGCTTGCGCTGGAAGTGGTAGATTGGAATTAACATATTGGAATCCTAATAAGTTTTCCATGGAATTACAAATATAGCTTTCTTGGACCGCATGAGGTTTGAGAAGGCTTTCAATAATTCTGTCTTCATAGGCATTTCCACAAAATCATTAAATGCAATATGTATATATATATATATATATATATATATATATATATAATGTTTGCTTGTTTGGACTGCCATAACAAAGGACCACAAACTGGGTGGATTAATTTATTTTCTCACAATTCTGAGGCTGGAAGACTGAGGTCAAAGTATGAGACAGGCTGGCTTTTATCTGTCCTTGGCTCGTAGATGGCCTCTTGTTTCAGTACCTTTATATGGTCTTTGTCGGTGTCTTTATCTTAATCCTCTCTTCCTATAAGGACATTTGTCACCCTAATGGTCAGATCCTAATGGCCTCTTTAAAGGCCCTGTTTCCAGAGGCAGTTATATTCTAAGGTCCTGGAAAAAGGAGTTTTAAGGGGAAATTCTACCAATAAAAATATTATCATGAAAGCAGAGTATGACAGAGTATCTGCCATGCTAGAAGCAGTCAGTCAACATTAAATGCCACTGTCACCACCCTGAGGACAGAAAGGACTCATTCTGGAACTGGCCAGGAGAATCTTGGCAGAAGTGTGCTTGGCTGATGGAAACACGCAGTTGCTGTTGCCATCACTGCTTTTAGTTCTGCCTCTTTGATGACGTCGAAGAAGCTCAGTGTGTGAGGAGCCACACCCACGACAGTGCGCTCCTTGCTGGCTCTCCCTCAGGACAAGGTTAAGTTGTCCAGGTCTCTTTGTCTGGTTGCCTCTGAATGGTGGGGGGCTCAGAGGTCCACTGTCAGAGGAATGGTTGGAAGGAGATGCTGGTCAGTGGGCTGTGTGTCCAGGATTTGGAAGGAACAGAGCAGGTACACAGGTGTCATGTGCCCAGTGGATAACCTTGTTTCCCTTGAGTCTGTCCTTATGGGGCTTCCCATGAGCTTCTGCAGAGAATGGTGAATGGTATTGGGCAAAAAGCATGACAGAACGACCTCCACACCTGCCAGGGGCTCCTGTGCATGCTCCCTGGAAGATGGGTTAGCCCAGGAAGGAGAAAATGATGTCCCATTCTGACACCTGTGTAGCTCTGCATGGTTCCTTTTCTCTTTTTAATCCCTCAGTGACAAAGGTCATGCAGATGAACACATTGTCTAGAGAACTAGAAGGCGAATCAGGAGCATATTGCAAAATATTCTTGATCCCTTATATGACGCTTCCTAAAATAAACTGAATATTCAACTATGCATGTTGGAGTCTTGTTGTTCCGGCAACAGGCTTATGATTTGAGATTATGTTTAGAAGCAAGTTTTCAATAGGGGTTCCTTTGGTATTTCCAGGAAT
This sequence comes from Dinomys branickii, assembly GCA_004027595.1. Taxonomy (NCBI): domain Eukaryota; kingdom Metazoa; phylum Chordata; class Mammalia; order Rodentia; family Dinomyidae; genus Dinomys; species Dinomys branickii. The sequence continues at coordinate 18,778 of PVLD010007015.1, forward strand.
CTGCCCTCAGAGTTGATGGATGCTGCCTCTACCCACCCCCACAGTGCTGCCGGCAGTCCCATGTGAGTTCTGCTGGAATGCTAATGTCATACTCCTGCTTTCTGAATTCCCAGATGTGTGTGATGTGCCATTGGAATGAATTATCTTTCCCATTTCGCCATCAAATATATTGTCAAAATGACGGGCTGTTCACTCAGCTGTGAATTGGGGACTGGAAATCAAATGTCACAGTCCAATTATAAGGGATCTCAAAATAAGTCAGGTATAGCTGGAGGTGATACATCACCATAGAAACTGGAGGCTTCCGACTCACAGAATGTAAATAATTAGGGTCATATTAACCTAGAATCCTGAAAAGTCATTGTTCTTAAGGAATGTTTCTCTCCTCCCCTTTTACTCATCTACCTGTCAATCCATCCATCAATCAGTCATCTTCTCCTGTATAAACAAAGAAAGGTAGACATCTAAAAAGTACTGGAATACACTATTTGATGAAAATCTAAAATCTGAAAGCTGCTGGATGGGAAGATACAAAAAGACAAGAAGAGAACCAATCTGCTTCCTTTTAGAGAAATGTACAGGTAAATCGGTGAGAAGAGTAAAGGGGCCAAGGAATGTAAGGAGCGTTGCTTGAATCGGAGTTGTAGATCTGTTTCTTTCTTCAGAGAACTAGAAAGTTGCCAGTATAATTTTTTAAATTATTCTAAAATGCTGATCTATAACTTGAAGTCAAAAAGCAGCATAAAATGCAAATGCAGCTTCACCAAATAATTGTGAGGACGACAATTTTGTTCTCAGTTGAGAATGAATGGGAAGGTTCCAGATATGTCTTTCCCAATCACAATCCTGCCTCCTTCCGAGCATACCCACTGCCTTCTTTGTGTGATAAACTTTTTCTTTGTTCAGTCTTTTAAATCTCCCTGAATATAGTATAGAATATTCTAGAAAAATTTACATACTATGTATTGCTTAGATCCTGAGTGTCCAGTTTAATGAGCTTTGACACATGTAACAGCAATGTGCCATCAAGATGTGAAATGCTCCAAGGAAGTTCCTGCTTGCTTCCCTCCCTCGTTAATCCTCTGCTTGGTAGAGGCTGGGGCAGATCTGATTTCTGTCACTGTGGGGTCTGTCTGTCAGTCTCTGACTGCATGGAAATGAGTCACGCATTATGTACCCACCTGTGCTCAGGGCCAACGTGTTCTTGAGATTCACCCATGCAGTGCACAGGTAGGTACTTTCTCTTCATCGCTGAGTGAAGGTCACTGCATAGATCCCCTACAGCTTTTGTTGTTTGTTTGTTTCAATTTGGTAAAGGATATATGTGAGGTTTTTTTTCTACGCTATCTTAAATAGCTATTGGCAACCCTTGAGGACTCCTTTGGATACCAGAGATGGTGGCTACTGGCTGTTCTTCATTGTTTTCCGATTGCTCTCTGCCGCTAGCCATCTTCAGTGTTACCAGCTCTTCCCAACAGCCACTGGCAGTGGCCCTTGGTGTTAGCGGCTCAGCATATACTACTTGAGCTAGAAACCACAGATGGGCAGGAGGCATTCCAGCATCTGGAAGAGTACTATGGCATAAGGGGCAATAGTACATAGACTGACCTAGCTTGTCATGGGGACTTGCTTATAAAGGACGGCCATATGTAGAGGAGAGGGCTCTCGTGGACCTGGCTGAGGAGGGTTATAGAGGGCCAGAGTCATCCAGAGGAGCTGCCAGATGAAATTATCTGGGACAGGTCTGTGCCGAAGCTACTGCAATGGGAGGAAATATCTCTGGGAGCAGCCTTGGTGTCCCTGATGCAGTCTGCCCAGTGTTTGGGACAGCTGCAGAATAAAAGTACCTTTTGGAGAACATCAGGTCCCTCTCCCCTTCCTCAAGTATTGGGGGCATAAATCATTTTGGCTATACTCAACAAACCCTCTACCCAAGTGGGTTAATGTTTGATTGTTAAAGTGCCTCACCCCACTGGCAGGTGAAGGAAGATTTGGAGTCCTCTTTAAAGTTGTAAGGGAGTAGAAATGGAGTTCTTGGGCTGGGGTAGACACCCTAATGACTTTTTAATTTTGGGGGTGCTGGTAGTAGAACAAAAGGCTTTGCATAGGCTAAGAACATGCTCTACCATTGAGCCACACTGCAGCCCCATACAGATTTTGAATGGAGGGGTGAGGCTGTTTCAGGATGGAGCTACTTTCTCCGTGGAATTCTTTGATATCTTTGGGAAAATAGATGGCGAAGGCTTCCCACGGTTGACCCAGAGCTCTCTAAAGCAGAGAGAGGATGTGCACAGTGCAGGTGGGAGGACCTAGTATCTGGATTCCTTGGGTCTTTGTTAGTTTTAGACACATCCCAGACACATCAGGACAAGTTGGTCACTCTAGGTTCTGACACAGGCTAGGGCTGAACCTCCTTGTTCTTCTGGAGCTCAGTTACTTCCCAGAGAACCTTAGACCTGTGGATCACTCAGGTACGACTCAGAGTACTCAAGCTTGAGGTTCTTTAGAGTGTGGGGGAGCTGAGCTCTGGGGCAAGGGGTTCACCTTCTGTGTGAACCATAGCGAAGGCCCAGTGTCTCAGTGTCTCCTAAGAATCATAATCGTTCAAGGCTGTTCAAGAGTCAGCATGTCTAGCACCAGGTTTCTGGGGAGCTACTGGGGTCTTTTTAAAGGTTATCCATTGTCTCATCCTTCCACGTGAAGAAGGACCCTTGGGCAGGGAATTTACAAGGACCACAAAGATGTCATTGGGAAGAGGAGACACGGCAGCTCCCCTGGAATCTGGGCTCTACCCTCCCACCCATGAACCCCGAGGTGCAGATCACCATTGGAAACTGGAGCCTGAACACGGTCTGCATTTGGCTTCCCTGGGGGATCCTTAGCAAGGACTTGAGAGATCTGCACGGGAGGAAAGCTGATAAGGGACACAGCAGATGGTGGCCAAAATGAAATAAAGACCTCCATGAAAGGCCAGTATTGTGCTAATTGTTTACTTCCAGAGTGATGTTACCTGGTCTTTAAAATTACCCATGCTGTATTGTGTAGCGCTTTAAAATTACCAAAGTACTTTTCATTTGCTCATTATGACTCCTGCATTTTGTTGCAAATACAAGGGGCACAATGCGGTGCTGGATACACACAGTGAAGTGGTTACTGTGGGCAAGAGAACTGACACAGCTGCCACCTCACACAATCCTTTGATGCATGTGTGGGAAGAACATCTAACATGTACTGTCTTAGCAAGTGTGCAGTATACCATAGGTAACAACCATAGTCCTCATCTGAAACTTAGACCTCTAGACCAGTTCATCTACATACCTGCAAATTGCTCCCCTCTGCTTACATCTTGCTGCATCCTCCCCTCCTCCCTTCCTGGTAAGTATTGGCTTATTCTCTGAGTATTCCCCTTTCATAAAAGATTCCACATGTAAGTAAGAACATGCCGTGACCCACCCCCGGCTTATTTTACTCAAAGTAATGTTCACCAGCTTCATCCATATTGTATGGAGCATTTCCCTTTTCTAAGATTGAACAATATTCCATTATAGAAGTATGAAGATGACATAAAGAAAATTATATCCATCTACACACACGCCTCCCATTTTCTTCAGGCCTTCCTTGGTTGATGGACACTTGGGCTGTTTCCATATCTCGGCTGTTATGAGTAATGCTGAGATAAACACAGGAGTGCAGGCACCTCTGGCAATCCTGATTTCATTTTTATTGGGTGTATACTCAGCAGAAAGATGGCTGGATAAAAAGCCTTTCTCATTTTTCATGCAGATAACAATGAACACACGCCAGAAAGTTAATGTTTGCTCTTTCACACATTTTTTGAGTCAGTGAAGAGAACTATGACAGGACTGAAAATTAGGACTGAAAATTAGAGACCGAAAGCAGCATCCGAAGACGTAGAGACAGACATTGCTGAGGGGGATAACTGGAGTGAGAGCCAGGCTTCTGCAAGACTCAGCTGGAGGCTCTGTTCCCAGGACCCGGGGGGGGGGGGGGGGGGCGGAGCTCCTAGGAGACCACATCCACCCAGAGGCAGCGCGGCCCGCCAGCGCTGAGAAATGCGGCCCATCGGCTAGTTGCATTCCTCTAGTTAACGAAGACTCCTTCACAGAAGATTTAGGGCCCGTGAACAGAAAGCAAGTCGTAAAATATAGACGTGTTCTGGGACCATGATTTTAATGGCTCTGGGGACAATTTAAACTTATGACAGTGAACTTTCCTAGACAAAAATGTGATTTTTCTAAGGTTAATGGAGATGCTGAAAATGCGACTTCCCTTAAGGTTTTGTTTCAACCCGTATTTCATGTTGATTCATGAAGCAAAGTGAGAAATAAAAGAATCCAGTCATCCGACCTGAACCCTGAATATGCACACGAAGGGACAGCTTTCTCATGGAAAGCAAAAATGGCAGGTGGAAATGGAGCCAAGACAGCTCTTTGTGAAGGTCATGGGAATGCTACTGTGAGCTTGGGACTTACATGTGTTCTTCCTACACACGTACACATTGGTCACGATTTCTGACCAAGAGGTCTAGGTCAGTGCTGTTCCTTGGTGATCATAGTTGCCTTGAGGACCCACACTGAGAAATGGGCCTGATGTCTCTTGTCTCTGGACATCCTGCTGTCACTGAAGGGTGACCATGTGGCCCCACCAGCCCACGCATGCCATGCACCAAAGTTCACCCAGACTCTGGTGAGCAAACTTTGGCCAAGGGGCTGGAGCTGGAGCGGCCTTCCTCTCTTCTCCCTGTTCTGTGACGACAGTTGGGACTTGCAGTCACTTCTGAGAGTCTTCCCAGGCCGTTGTTCAACACAAGCAACCAAGGTGCTGCAAAAGCACAACCAGCTGTGAAAGGTGTCTCACCCACATGCTCCCTGCCCAGCTAGGGCTGGCTTGGACATGCTCATCATAGCCCTGCAAAGTGGTAGCTTCCTAAGGTGTCATAAGTACTGAGAGCATTTTCACGGTGGGCAGTGAAAAAGAAAAAATAGGTGTATGTCTATGAATATATGTATTCTGAATATACATCTATACATACCGTGCATATGTGTATATGCAACACTTTTTGGACTTTGTCTGCTCAGTTATCTCCTCTTCTTTTTGTTTTCAAACTCAAATTTGCAAGGGCTGCCATATCTGTTGACTACGATGCTTGACTGAGCAATGGTAACCTGTTTTTGGTGATGATTATTTCTCTTATAGTATAATTTCAGTGGAACCCCTCAGAAACGCTTTGTGGGTGCCAGTGGTTGAAGCCAGGTTGGGCTTGTGGGTACAAGCTATGTTGTCTATCAGCTATAGTCCCTGCCCATTCTCTCTGGAAGAAGCCAAAGTCCAGCTGGTCTTCCTAGCAGCCCTGGGCTGTGGAGTGGCTTTGTCTCAAGGAGTATTGTAACTGGGACCTGACTGCCAGGAGCACCCTGTACTCACACTTGCTCAAAGATAGCCACACATGGACACCTCAGGTCACAGAAGCAGAAAAGAAGTGGCATCTCTGGATTATAAACTTAGAATGGTCGATCTGTCCAGGTACATTAACAGTCTATGTGCACTACAGGGACTCTTTCCACGGCAGCCCTGTGGTTGTGATCATGCTATCTCAGGCCACACATCACGATGGGCAGCAGCAGAGACAGTGATGGGAATGGAATCTCGTGTTGGTTTGTAAAGAAAGCAAGGGAAAGGTGAAAGCTTTGGCTTTGGAACCTGCATGGCTTTTAATGGCCCAAAGAGACACTGGTGTTTTATCTATAAAGTTTCCAGGAAACAGAGGAAAATGACCTTGGCCAGGGTCAGTTGCTCCATGAAAGACTTTTAAATGCTTCTGTGTACTGCTCTATATACTCAGGAAGGCATAATTTATATTCTTTCTGGTTCTTTCAGATAGTGCTTATTTGGCAAAGTCAGGTACAATTTCAGGTGTAGTCTAGATGTTATGCCTCAGGGACTAGTCTTAAAGGTATTATGTTTTTAATGCCCTTGGCAAGTTCCTCCTAGAACTAGATGGCAGTTTGTAAGTGGGATGCCCAAGAAAGCAGCCGAGGGGAGAGTCCGCTGCATCAGTTGAGAACAGTCTTTATAAAAAAGCTAAAGCTAAAACAACAAAGTATTGTAATTATTCAGTTTGGCTAGGTGGGGGTTAGTGCCACTCACTTCGGCCTCGTGGTCCAGTGAGAATATGGCTGTGGGAAGGATGACTTAGTGTTCTCATTCTACCCATGATTCAAGTGTTTGATATTTGTAATTCAACCTCTGTATTTGTGACTTCTCTATCCTGGAGTTCAACCAAACATAGATTAAAAATATATAAAAAAAATGAAACCCTATCTGCATGGACATGTACAGAATAACAGGCATCCATGTAACATTTACATTGTGTTAGGTATCATAGTGACCTAGTGGTGATTTAAAGCATTTTGGGGGGATGTGCAAACACTATATGTCTTAGTTAATCTCTCATTGGGGGGACAAAATATTTGACCCCCACAAGCTTAAGAAAGAAATGTTGATTTTAGCTCACAGTTTGGAGAGGGTCCAGCCATTGTCAGCCAGCTCCAAGACAGGGTGGCATGGCAGAGCAGAAACAGTCTATGGCGTGACAGGCAGGAAACAGCAAGCAGCGAGGCTTCCTTTCCCTTTTCTCTCATCCAGGCTACCCACCTTTTGGGCCATTCCACCCACACCTAGGGTGGGCCTCTATCATCCACACCCACAGCTTCACTAACCTGATCAGTGAACTAATCCAGTACCACACACCCTTAAATCCTAGTGGCACACACCCTAGATCCGTGACACTTTGGAGAATGTCTAGATACAAGGCATAACACCATGTAATTTTCATGAGGAACCTGAGCATCCTCAAATGTTGGAATCTAAGGGGGAGCCTTGAGACAAATCTCCTGAGAACACTAAGGAACATCTATAAATCTATTCTATGGTGGCAGATGGGATGGTTTCCAAAGAGTGGTTCTTGACACATTTCCTTTTAATAATGACTTATAAAATCTTTTGCTTAATAGAAAGGTGCTTTGCACCATCAATGGCAAATAAATGTAAGTTATTTTTAGGATCTTCGGGTATTAGTCCTGAAATTCTAGTTCAATGTGTATTGCTAGCTTAAGTTAATAATGGTAACAGAAAAATGTAGCTGTATATTTTATAAAAGCAGAAATGACATTTTAGATCCAGAATTCAATCCACTTAGGCAAGTGCTGGTGATTTTCATTTCTATGTTAGTAGAGGACATGGTTAATTAAGACTGGTTCAGTTCCACTGATCATGGAACCTGCATTTGCCAAAGCCATCATTTTGCTGAGTTGGCTCTTTTAGAGGTCTCCACAAATGAGAAATAAGCCAGGAGGTTTCAGACAGGTGCCACCAAGGGTGGCTGGAACATCCGGTGCCCTCAGCAGCACTGGTAATGGCTGTCCTCTGCCATCTACATACCTGGTTCCCTGATGGAACCTTGGAGCAGTGAGAAAGGGGCAGTCAGCCAGCCACCCGGCTTCCTGGAATGTGTCCTCAGTGCACTCAGTCCTCCTGTCACAGATCTTCCCCTGGTCTCCTCCTACTTTCCTAAGAGGCCTGGTGGCCTTACCTTGCTAGTGCTAGGCTATTAGTTCTCCCAACTCTGGATGTCCACCATAGGCCCTTTCATCTGTGATGTCAAGCTGCTAATAACTTTGAGTCATTTTTTTGTGTGTGTGATGGGGGCTCTCTATAGTTCTTCTTTTATAAATTGTTTGATGTCATAATCTTTATACATTTTTTCCTTTGGGGGCACTTTTGAAAACTTATTTAACATGGTAATGATTCTTCTGTGTTTGTATACTTGGATGGCATGTAAATGTCAATATATTTTCTTGTCTACTGTCTTAGTTACTTTTTATTGTTGCTCAGACAAAATACCCAACAGCCAAAGTTAAAGGAGGAAAGCTTTGTGGTAGCTCACAGTTTGAAGAAATTTCAGTTCATAGTTGGCTGGCTCCAAGGTAGGTTTGCAGGGCAGGGGAGAAACAGTCCATAGTAGGCAGAAGGCAGCAAGCAGCAAAGTAACAAAGAACAGCAGCACCAACCTATCTCTCCCTCTTATTGTTTCCAGGCTACACGCTCTTTGGGTGGTGCCACCCACATCCAGGAAGGTCCTTCCTGTTGTCTGTACCCAGAACTAAGCCAAACTAATCAGTGCACTAATTTAGTGATCATATCCTTAATCCTCACGTCACCCACCCTAGATCCAGCCACCTCCAAGAAGCACCACTATGACCACCTGAGGCTTTGCAGGGACATCTAGACACAAACCATAACATCTACTTTTTCACTTTATTCAAGGAATTTTTTGCTTTATCATTTGTTTCATTAAAAACCGGGATTTTGAATGTAGTCCCAGTTTAAGCCCTCAGGGTCTAAGGCACCCAGCACCCGTACCTTGTGGTCCACACCCTAAAACAAGTATTTTGCCTAGTGATGTTCTTGGTCCTGGAAAGGATTTCTCATCTCATGCCTCATGTCCCTAAAACTAAAGGTGGCAGGTCCCAACTCCAAGACAGTGTGTTTTGCTGCTGCTAAACCCAGGAAGGGGTACCAGTTTAGAAGGGGGACTACCGGGTGGCCAAAGAGCTTTGACAAGAAAAGTCAGGGATGGAGATTGATTTCCTGGTCAAATCCTGGCCCTGGAGTGGTACAAAAGCAATATATTCTGGACCCTGAAGTATAGTTTCTTGGCTGGGAAGAGTACCCGTCTTTTTGCTTCTTTTAGTGTTCAAATTCTTGAATCCAGAGATTTTCCAAGATTAGCATGACATTCAAAATTGCATATGGCAGCCAAGGAACACGCTGTAATACTGAATTATTCATAGTTTTCCTCTTCTCCTTTATGTGTATACCCACAGGCATCTCTTTAAAAGGATTAAAGTAACTCTTATACACAATATATGGTCTTTTATATATTTACATACATACACAAACCTCTCTATAAAGATTAAAATGATTTCTGCACATATAGTATTTTATACACACATTACTCTCTGTAAGAACTGACGTTGTGTCTATATACTATGTGCAGTATTTTTCATAAGCTCCCACATGTCTAAATGTGACAGGTGTGAAGCATGATTTCATTTCCTTATACTGGCATCAAGAACTGTGAATAGTAGGTTTGCAAGCAGTGATAATTTAATTAAAATTCTTGCTAAGTTTTAATTAATGTGAATAAATTTAAAATTTTACCTCTGCAAAAATAATTTTGATTTATATTCTAATAGCCATCACTGAAACTTTTTCTTTTAACTTTCATGGAAAATCATGCATTATTTAGAAGAAATATACATTTTGAAAAACTCATGAAAGTAATTTCAGATTTTAAAACAGATCATTCCATTTATATTTTTGATGAAAATAATTCAAAATTTGGATTCTTGGAATGCAATTAAATTTTACTTTTTGATCCTTTCACTCAGTGTCAGTGGAATAAAGTTGTGTGGAAAATTTAAAAAATAATATGGCAACTTTTGCTGAAATGAAGTGAAAGTAAGAAAATATTTTTTATGACTTAAATGTAACATTTTATTAATTACATATATTTGCTTTATGACTTCCCCAATCTTGCTAGCTCAGCAACAGAATATATAATATTTATTGTATATTCAATACAATAATTATTTTTCAATACAATAATTATTTGATTCAATACAATAATTATTTTTTTGCTTTTTATTTTAAAGAGAACAAAGAATAATAAAAAAGTATTAGAAATGATACAGAATTTCACTAAACAAGATGATAGAAGTTCAATAAATGTTGCTGTATTGCATATCATTGTTTTCAAATTACCAGATATAAGAATATTGTTCAGATTACCAGATATAAGAATGCAAAATTGGTCAAAAAAGTTTAAAATGAAGAAAAAGAAAAAAAGAGAGAAAAGAATTAAGCATTGACTGTTCCTTTCAATAGACCAGTAGAAATCAACAGACAGTTAGCCCAGCCGTCCTGTGTATATACATGTACATTTTTCCCCGCCTTCCTTCTTTCTTTTCTCCCTTCCCTCATCCTGGTTGTTCCTTTCCTTTGAGCAGTTTCTTCCCGTCACAGTATGTATTGTCAATGCAATAGTTATTGAAGTGAGTCTTTGTTATTTTTCTAACTTTCAGTTATAAAATTATTCTGCTATTATAATATTATATAAACAGCTTTAATTTTTTTTGCTTTTTTTGTTATGACAATATATAGAAGAATAAGAAACAACTTACAGAAGGGGAGACTTCTTTAACAATCTGCTTGGCTGCCTTCACCTTCCAGATGCTCACTGCTGTGATGTTTGGGTTCAGCTTATACTGTGCTCCCAGCCTAGCCTGCATCTGAGAGTCTGGGGCGAGGCATCCTGGTGATGGGACTGTAGTCAATGTCTCGCTTAGAAGTCCCTGTTCCACCTTGATCTCATGCAAACCTCTCACTCATGTTTTTATGTATGATTTGTATGGCTTTGTTCTATATACTGAATTGTAAACTCATCTGGAATTCATTTGCATTCAAGATGAAAAGTAAAGACTTAATTCTGTCTCCCAAACTCTCAGCCTATTTATTGTAGAAACACGATTTGCAACAACACATTTCATTGCCTCACTAGTTGGCAATTTTTCCTTCAGAATATGTTGCATTGATTTACAACATGTGTTTGTACGCTTTCCATTTTGCTTTCTTGGGGACATCATGATATATATCCTGTATTGATTTGAGGGTGTTTGGGGGGTTATTATTGTGTTTTTACTTTATAATATTCTAGAGTATCACCTCCAAATCTCCCAAAAGTGTTTGACAAAGGATATGCAGATTGTTTTCTTTGTTAAAGAAAAAACCCAAAATACAAAATTTGGGGGAATAAGAGAAAGTCATGCAGTAGCTCATCCACTTATTACAGCATTATTTTAAAAAATTGTTTTCTTTCAGGCTTTGGGATTATAAAAATACATTTTTTCCTCATATTTATGACTACTCTTCTGCTCGCTTTACAAAGAGAAACTGCTTAGGCTTTCTGGAAAACCACACCAGAGACGGAGCCCAGTGAGGGAGACCAAGGGACTCTAACCAGATCTGCTCTGGTGGCTTTGGCAATGTGGCTGGGGCTTCTGGCCGTCACACAGAAAGGGAGCTGGGAGGCACACGCTGGGACAGGCCTGGCTGGGCTAAGCGACGGTGCTCTTCGAGGAAGCCTCTCACAGGAAAATGGGAGGTGTGGAGTCTGATGGAGCCAGGGAGGGACGCGGACCTTGTCCTGGGAGAGAGTTAGGGTAAGGAGGAAGCCAGAGCTCACTGCGGAATGATCACTGAGGCTGACTGGTGGAACTGGAGGAAGAATCACTGCAACATAGAGGTCTGCAGTGGCCTTGGGGCTACTGCAGTTACCACGTCCTAAATCGGAGCTTCCCAAGGGCCTTTTGACATTGGATGTCAGAGTCCTCTGTGAGAGCTGAAATATTACCCAACATCCCATCAATCCATCTCAGAAAGTTTCCTCCAGGTCTTCATTTTCAGCCACTGGAGACAGCAAAAACATATTTTTGCATATTGATGAGTTCTAACCCCACTGGTGACACCACTTTCGAGGCAGACTGCCTAGAATCGCTTGCAAGAGCCGACCACAGGGCCTCTCTGGGCTTCCTTCCATGGAAACCGAACAGGAAATCCAGAGCCATGCTGCCCAAACCCCACACGGATGGTCCTTCTTGGAGAAACCCCGCCACATACCGCAGCATAAAGTTCGAGCGACTTTGTCAGCAACTGGTGCTTAACAATACAGAGTGTGGATTTTAGACAACGCTCTCCAAATGGAGCTGGCTGCATAATTTCTAGGGCACAGCAGAAACTATTAAGCAGCTTGAGACCCCAGCCCAGACTCTGAGCCTGTGTCCTTGAAGTGGCTCCGTCCCTCAGAGTAGCTCAGTGCTGAATGAGGTAGAAAATAACACATTCCTGCGATCAAGGGTTTAATCTGAACACCGACAATCCCAGTGGTCCCCGGAGAAGTGGTTTGGCTTAGGACTTTCCAGGAAAAACAAGTTGAGAATACTTGGAGACCAGCCCTAAGGGAGGGAGAAGATCCAAGGAAGGAAAACAACACAGAAGGACGGAGGAGCGCGCCCATCCTGTGGGTCCACGTGAGGCACACACTGTGATGCTACCTGCTGGGTACTGCAATATTCCCTGTAATCAGAGACTGTCATGCTGCTGACGTGGACAAAAGTTAGTAACACAAACTCGATAAACTGCTGAGCGGCTTGGAGGCAGAAAGAATTAAGATGTGTTACACGTGGCACCAACACACACAATGAATACTCCTTATGTACCGCAAACAGGTACTGATGAAAAGTTGTTAAGAAAGAGAAAGAAGAGGTGGAATGCAGGCCAGGCCTGGGGATGCATGACTCCGATCCCAGCGCTCAGGGGACTGAGGCAGCAGGAACATGAGTTCCAGGCCAGGGCTGCAGAGTGAGACCTTGTTTCACAGCAGAAGATAGAGATGATCGATGGCATGAAAAGTACAATGAGCAGAAGAAAAGCGGCAGGAAAAATAGAATTTGCAGCTGCAAAAGGAAAGATTCAAATGTTCAGATGGGTAAAATCAGGCTTTAAGAAGCCAGGTGATAGAACTAACAGATTCGAAATGGTGAACGGACAGGAGTGTGAACAACTTCTGAGTGCCGCGTCGGTGATCTGCGGTTGTGTGATGAAGAGCCACAAGCCAAGTGGCTTGAACAACAGATGTTTGGGGCCGCAGTCTGGGGGCTGGGAGACCAGATCGAGGTGTGGGCAGAGTCAGCTGCTTCTGAGCAATGAGGGCCCCATGCAGCCTCGGACCCGTCTTCCGTGGGATTCTTTGGCTTTTGGAAGCATTGGCCCCTCTCTCTCATCCTTCTTTTCATGGCCCATCACTTTGTATGCCTCTGGGTCAAATTTCTCATGGAAGGACAGCTGTGGTATCGAATTAGGGGCCATCCTACTGCAGGGTGATTCCATTTTAGTAAATTGCATCACCAGAGACCCTACCTGCCAGGAAGATCCCAGTTTAAGGGCCTTGGGGTTAGGACTTCAACATATGACTTTGCTTGGGAAGTGGGGGACATAATTCAACCCATAACAATGATAAGTAAGATCAAGGTAAAACAAAAGAAACCTTAAGAGTGTTATTTCATAAATATAGATGGCACAGAGGCAGGTGCAAGACTTCAAATATTAGGATATTACATGGAAATTTTATGTGAACAAAATATCACGGCTTGTGTCCAGATGTCCCCCCAAAGCCTCATGCAGTCATGCTGGGGAGTTTTCAGAGGCGGCTGGATCTAGAGTGTGCAACTGACTCATGGTGCAGTGTGAGGTTCCAGGGCACTAGGAGTTGGGGTGTGAGCGCTACCTGCCCTAGTAGCCTGGATGGGAGAAAAGGGGGGAAGGAGCTGCAGCTGTCTTTTGTTGCTTTGCTACCTTCTGCCCTCCATGCACTGCTTCTCCTTTTCAATGGTGGTGTAACATTACCGTGTCTCGGGTAATAGCCCGCAGATTATGGCCTGAAACCTCTACACCCTGTGAGTAAGTAAACATTTCCCCCCTGAACTTGAGAGTGTGGGTGTTTTGTCTCAGCAACCAGAGAAAAATAGCACACATACAAAACAAGAGAAAGGTCAGTTTATTTTCTGAAAAACAAAACAAATAACACGGAGCAGGCTGCAGAAGCCACCTCAGTGTGGAACCCTAGAAGTTGGTCCTCGGAGAGCCCAGAGGCACAGGACACCTGGTGACCTCCCTGCAGTCTCCAGAGCAGGCTGGTTCTCACCACAGAGGGGGAAGGTGAGTCCCTTAGCATTGACACAACAGTCTGGTATCAGCCTGAGCACAGCCACTCTCCCATTCTTTCTTAGATTTCATGCCAGGAACAAGATAATAGAATCATGCCCATGATTATACATAGTACAAATCTGTCCCCACCATGCTGCCTAGGGGAAATTCTTGGCAATCCCATTTGCTTGTTCTTTCCAGCTTAGCGACTGTGCATGTATGCATTTGTGTGCATGTGTGTACGTGAGTGTATGTGTGTGTGTGTGTGTGTGTGTGTGTTGTGTGTGTGCACATTTGCAGCCTGGAACATACCTAACATAGACAGGACTTCCTGGAGGGAGAGCTTGTCTGGGTCTAGAACTATGTCAGGAAGGAGAGGCCAAGGCCAAGAGTGCAAGAGATTAGAAAACACTTCCAGCAGCTTCTCTGGAGAGGATGGCAGTGTTTCAGGAGGCACCATTCAATTTTAAAGAAATGCCGTGAGGGCCAGAGGTGGGGACAAGGCCTACTTAAGACAGGTGGTGTCTCAGTGCTTGCCTCTTCTCCCTGTGGCATTTCTGAGATGCTGAAGTGAAGATGGAATTTCTTTCCTCTCCCATCTCCCTGGAGTGACTGCTCCCTGCTGCCCTGACCCTATGAGGTGCTGCTGACCGCAGTGGCTTGGTGTCACTGTCACTTATTTGCTGACCACGGTCGGATGGTGGATGGCTGCCACAGTGACGGAGACAGGCATCACCTTGCTCCTGGAGAAGCTGCTTTCTGTGGAGGAAAAGAAGAGCCTGCACCCAGCTTTTATTCTTTTTTAAATTGGTCTGTGTTTGTGGTACGTAATGACTGCATTTATCGTGAGAGTTTATCTCCACGTACATAAAACATCCCAATTCTTTTCTCAGCCCCTGCCCCGCCCGTCCTTCCTTGTTGCCTCCTTTTGTTCCCCTTCCCATTTGCAAAAATTCTTATTTTCATTACTGTCTTCAGTCTTCTCTGTCTGTCTGTCTGTCTGTCTGTCTGTCTCTCTCAGCTTTCATTCTTAGTGTCTCAGAGCCACCAGTGCTGACCTCAAGTGTGCGGGGCGGTTTTCTCACACCAGCCTCCCAGTTCAATTCTATCCCATACTCTGTCCCCAGGATTAGCTCAGAACCCCGGATTAATAGCTCATTCCCCTGAGATGGCAACCAATTTAGAGACCCCTAGATTCCAAACCTCAGGACCCCACACATCTGTCTGGCCATTTGCCCTTCTGGGAGGCCCAGATCCCTTCCTCAGAAGCAGTACTTTGCCAGAAGGGCACCTGGAACTCAGGAAAAACCTTTTGTTTTTTGTTTGTTTGTTTATGGTGCTGGGGATCAAAGGTAGGGCTTTTCACTGAGCTACATCCCCCGCCCATTTTTAGTTTTTATTTTCAGACAGGCTTTTGCTAAACTGCTGAGTTGATCCAGGTTGGAGCTCAACATTGTTATGTGCCTGCTTCGGCCTCCCAACATGTTGGGGTTACATGCGTGCACCATCACATCCAGGCATTTGTTTTTGATTTTTGATAAAGACTGGCTCAGGAGTGGCCAAATCAAAGTGACGCACAGGGTGTTGGGGAAACAGGAAGCAGCTGCCACAGTCTGTCCAGGTGAGCTGTGCTCCAGCACCTGGACGTGCTTCCCGGTTGGGAGCTCTCTGATCGCCAAGGCCTAGGGGTTTACAGAGGTTTCATGCACACAGAAAGAATGATTGAATCCTTGGTCAGAGGTTAACTCAACCTCCAGCCCCTCTCCCTTCCTCTGAGGTTGGGGGCATGGGTCCCCTAAACACACATGCTGTCTTTGCCTATTGGTAGTGCTGAGGATTGAAATCAAGTCCTTGTGCATTCTAGACAAGCATTTTACTGCTAAGAGAAGGGCTCGTTAAATTGCTCAGGCTATACTTAAACTTGGGATCCTCTTGCCTCAACCTTTGCGGGGATATAAGCATGTACCATCATTGCCAACCTGGACTGGATTGGATGGATAAAAACAAGACTTTAAGAAATAAAAATGATAGGGCTTGTCAGCACATGCCTGTAATCTCAGCACTCTGGAGGCTGAGGCAGTAAGACCACAAATTTGAGTCCAGCCTGTGCAACTTATCAAGAGCCTGCCTGTTAAGGCTTGTGTCTAGATGCTCCCCACCCCCGCCACTAAAGCCTCGCATGGTCGTAGGTGGAACTTTTGCAGAGGTGGCTGGATGTAGAGTGTGTGACCTTAGAATTGACTCATCATGCAATGCTAGGCTACAGGGGATTAAGGGTGTGAGTACCACCCACCCTCAGCAGCCAGGATGCGACAAAAGGGCACAAAGACATGGTTAAGGTTCCTTGCTTGTTTTGCAGCTCACTGCCTGCCATGAACTGTTTCTCCTCTGCAATTCCTGTCTGCCACGTGCCACCCCGCCTTGGAGCCAGCCAATTATGAACTGAAACCTCTACAAACTGTGAGCTAAACAAACCTTTCCTCCCTTAACTTGTGGGTGATGGGTGTTTTGTCTAGGCAAGGAGAAAAGTAACCAAGGCACTACTTCAAATTAAAAAAAAATAAAAGAGACTTGGAATGCACACATCCATGCACACACACACATGTGCACACTCACATGGTCACACATGCAAACACACGTGTACACACACATGCACATACATATGTGCACACACATGAAGCATCCAAAGCTCCACCAAGAGACACTGCACTGGCACAAGCTCAGGTTTGTTATGAATAGTCACACACATTCCTTTCCCACCTGTCACTCAGGCAATGCCAAGAGCTTTAGAAGCTCCATGGCAGGAAGTGGAGACAAAACCAGAGATATATTTCTCAATATATCATAACACATGCCCCTAAGCGAGGGGCAGAGGGTTCCTAGACCTCCTCTTTTTTCCTCATTTGTCACTGGGGATAATCAATAGCACTTGTTAAAAGAGTCAAAAAATAAGAGCTCTGCAGTGGGCACCTTGGCCGTGCACTGCAGATGATTAGGCTGAAACGGTAGCTGTTTTTCTTTAAAAGGGCAATGCTGAGTGCACAGAATCCTTCCAGCAGCTATTTTGGTGAGACTCAAAGTCCTAGTCCATGCCTGAGTTCACCTGGCACAAAAGCTAGCTCTTCTCCTTAGGAAGGGGCCTGGTGACTGTGTGCCAGGTTCCACCTGAACAGTCTCAGCCAGGGTCACTCCAAACACTGCTCTGGCTACTTATCATTCATCTCACGACCTCAGAGTTTCCCACATCAGCCATGCAGGGCCGGTGTGGGTCAGGGTGCATGGGTGGAGGGCACAGGACGGGTGACCTCCGGTTACTGGGGCCTCGGTCGTTAGATGCGGACCAGCCGTCAGACTGAAACGTCACTTAGCATAGGTGACATTGCTTTGTACTTGAGATTGAAGGTACAGCTGTTAATATAGGCCAAAGGCAGGAGGTAAAAGGGAGCCATGGTTTTGAGAGAACGGAGAGGGAAGAGAGGTAGCTGCGTAGAGGTAAGGCAGGATTCCTGGGCTTTCTGGGCCTGGGGTCTTGGGAAATTCCTGTCTTCCAAGGCCCGGCCTTCAGTCTCTGCTACCTCTTCTTCCTGCAGAGGCCCCGGGTCCGGGGTGGGACTGGGTCCATGCAAAAGGAGAAGAAGAAGTGCTGTGGGGAGCAGAGGAAGTCTCTGCTGAAGGGGTGAGAAATTCCTTCTCAAGCAAGAACACTGGAACACATCGGAAGGAGTAATCAGGGAAACCCATCCGTGTGGCCCTCCTAGAGTATCTGAAATTCACAATGGCAGTTTACACCATTTGTGGCATCTATTACAGATATTCTTGGACTTGGGAAGAGCTTATATTCCATAAACCCATCACAAGTGGGAAATATAAGGCAATATGGAATTCACCCACCTATCAGCAACAGCACTCTGTACAGCAGCTGTGTCCAAACTGTAGCCTGCAGGTTGCACACTTGTTTACTAAAAAAAAAAAAAAAAAAAAAAATTAGAAAGGAGAGTTTTGTCACTTAGTTACATTAACTATATTAAACATTTTATATAGGGCTCAAGACTTTCCTTTTCACTCAGTGTGACCTAAGAGAGCCAGGTGTGTCCAGCTGGTGGGCCATAGTTTGGACACTATGGCACTGTAGACAGCCTGTTGGTTCTGCTCTTATCACAGCGCTGACAGAGAGCTGTGACTCACCAATGCCACCCAGTTGCACCATGCCAAACTTGTCTCACTTGGAACAAAGCGGAACTCAGTGTGAAGTATGATTTGAGTATCTATCACTTTTGCCCCACTGTAAGGTCAGAAAATTGTAAGTCAGATTCTAAAGTAGAACTGGTCTGCACAAGGCCCAGGCACATGTAGCCCTTGGAAAGGTGCGTGTTGCCCGAAGAGAGACAGTGAGTTCCAACGGATCTGACTGGGTTCTTCCCTTCCCTTCCCACAACCCTACCTGGGTCGGGCCTCAACTCCACCTGCCGTTCAGCCTTCATGCCTGAGCCTTAGCACATCTGTGTGGAGCAGCAGGAGCATGGGGGGCAAAGTCCTTGGGAGCACAGTAGAGAAGATAGTCATGCGTGATGTTGTTTAGGAGTAGGTTGACTGCATGTTTGTTAAGCAATAAAGATTATTCTTTCTGGTTTATATATTTTATCCTTAAAAACAAACTTATGATAGTGCCAGTAATTTGTATAGCTTCTTGTAGCAGCCACTGAAACAAAATTTATTTTGAATGTATTTGTCCTGTTTGGAAAATAGCTGCCAAGTAAGGTAACTTTTTTTTTTTGCCTGCAGTGAATTCACTCAATTTTCCGAGATACCTAAATATATCCAACATAGAGGTATTTTCCAAGATACCTGGTGATTCTTATTGAATATTAGAGATGAGAAGAAGCTATTTGTAGAACATTCTATTTAACCTAAAATTTCTTTAGCAAATACCTGTGTAGTAGTAAGTTCACTTGTCTTATTTGGTTTGGTGTTGCTATAACAAAATATCTGGGGCTTGGTAATATTGAAAGAAAAGAGGTTTATTTGGCTTCCAGTTATGGAGGTCTGAGAGTATGGTGCTGGGGTCGGCTTCTGGGAAGGACTCCACGGTAGGTTGCATCACACATCTGGAAAGTGTGCAAGACAGAGAGAGAGCAGCTGAGCGTGGAAGCAAGAGACAGGGTGGGACAGGCTCTGCCTTTTACAACAACCCACTGTCTTGGGACCAGGTCTGCCCTGGTGAGACCTGCAGTAATCCCTTCACAGGTGAGTCATGACCCTTACCTCTCTCTAGGCCCTGTGTCTTAACGGTCCCACCACCTGTCCATGCTGTTCCACTGGGAAGCCAGCTCCCAGCACACGAACCCTTGGGGACAAGCCACGGTAAACTCCAGCACCGCTTCTCCAGGTCACAGACTTTCCCACAAGAATGCCATCCCCCCAAGATAAAGCTCTGTGCTTGTCACTTACGACAAGGCCCACTTTGGTGACCCCAGTTCCTCTGTAACTTTCATTTTTTAACAGCTCCCCCTGGTCATTAATCTCTCTGGAATATGCTTGTTATTTGCTTCTCTCTCCAGGTGGCCCAGTGAACATCTGGAATATCGAGGTAGAGGGCTCTTACCAGGAATGACACTGAGTTATTCGTCCCACCTATGAAGTTGGAAACCTCCCACCTTCCACCTAGCAGTGCTGTTCTGCTCTTGAGGGCAACGGGGAGCTGGGACAGATGTGGACACAGAGGCGGGCTCTGTGCTGAGCTCCCTGGATGCTCCACTTTCCAGCTGCTCACTCTGGGATTCTCAAGACACTTTTATCTTCCTCAGCATCCATTCCAGGATCACAGACCTGGACCACTTCCCAGCATCTGGACCCCATCGTTTACCCAGCCCGTTTCACTGTCTGGATCCTGCCCTAGTGTTGCCAGAAGAGGAGCAATGAAACACATTCCCAGGCAGTGCCACTCCTGGCCCCGTCAGCACCCTCTCCTGCATCTTATCACTGGAGCCTGCCACATTCTTGCTCTAGGGGGCTCACAGAGCACCTAAGCCAGCAGCTCCTGACAGTCCTGACACCTTCAAAGACTCTGGGGACATGGGGCAGCAAAGGTTTAAAAACCTAGATATGAGAACACTTACTCGATAGAGTGTTTCCCTAAGAACTTTTAGTTCTAGAAGGATTAGCAATCTTTCTGGACAAAAGTAGCCAGAATCAACTGAAAACAAAGCAGGATAGTGTGAGGGTCAGAGTTACAGCACAGAGACAGGGTGAGGTCATAGCCTACGACCACCCAGCCACGTGTTTTTAGCCACTGCATTACCGTTGGAAACCAAGATAATGGCTTTCCAGCTTGAGAAACCAAGATAATGATAGCAGATGTACTGCACGTCGGTTGAGGCGAAGATGATGCAAGACGGTGCATCTGGCCCCTGCGCCCGGTACCTGGGAGGCCCTCAGGAAAAGGGGAGCGCAGCTGTTGTTGGGCTTCAAGGAAAAACCCTGGAGAGATGGCTGTTGTCAGTCTCTGCCTGTCCATTTATGGTCTGGTGGAGGTGGATGCCAAAGAGATAAATGTTATACACTGGGCAAGAACACCCCCCTGGAATGTCTCTGATAAGAGAGGGCCTGGGGCAGGAGGCTTGAAGTCTAGGGTAGAGAGGCAAAGCTGCCTCTGGAAGACCTGTCTATTGCCATGAAGACGCTGTTACAGGCTGAATCGAGGCCCTCACATTCTTAGACAGAAGTAGCAGCCCAGTACCTCAGGGTGTGACTGTACTTGGAAAGAGTCTTTAAAGAGATAATTAAGTTGAAGTGACATTATCCCATGGATAGTAATCCTACAGGACTGGTGTTCTCATAAGAAGAGGAACCTGGACACAGAAAAGGACGCCAGGTACAGTTAAAGGAAGGACCATGGAGGAGACAGTGAGAAGCTGGCACCTGCAGGCCAGGGAGAGAATGCCAGGAAGAAACCCACCCTTCAGCTCCTTGACTTCAGACCTCCAGCCTCCAGAACCAAGAGAAATGAGTGTCTGCAGCCTGAACCAGTTGGCACGGGTGCTATCTCCCCTTGGCGAAAGCTCCCAGGGATGGCAGTCGTGGTGGTCCACACCTGGGAATGAACAAACCTCTCCACAGGAATGTCCTCCAACTATGGCAAAGCCAAGCATCAGGCTTTTTCTGATGAGATCTTCCTGTTCTCATCTTGAGTCAGAGCCCCTCCTGCCCTCTTGACCAAAAACCTCAGTGGTTCTCAACTCTGGCTGCTTAGGAGAATCCCCTGAGGAGCTTTGGACAGAAATGGCAATGACTTTACATCATTATTTAATTGATTTGGGTAGGTCCTGACAGGTGCCAGCACGTTATGAGGCTCCCAGGTGATTCCATGGGTGCCCAGGTGCGAATTCCTGTCCAAACCATCTGTACCTTCTCTCTCTTCCTGTGGTGGGCGAGTTTCTCAACTGAACTTTGGGGCCCACTGCTTCGGCCTCTATGTCTGCTTGGCTCTGGTGCCCAGGTGCCCTCCAAGGGTTTTCCTGCTCTGCCTGCTGGGCTAGGTCTCCTCTCCATTGATTCCCCTTTCAGTAGCCTCTGCAGAGTCTCCTTTAGGTGAAGGACAAGACCTCCCCTTCTGAAACCCATGATTTCTCTCTGCTTTTCCTTTCCTTTTGAACAGCTGCCTCTCTCAGCATGGACCACTTTCTGCTACCACATTCTGTTCTCAAATGCAGGAGGCTTCGGGCCTCTATCTTGGTTCCCAGGGCCGCTCTGCCTGGGCCTAATTGTCTTCCATGGAGAAGCTTACACAGAGGCCCCTCTCTTCAGCCTCTCTTTAGGCTTTCTCTCTCCCACTGTCCCCCTTTTGTCTTCTTCCCCCGTCTCCCGCTCTTCCTCCCTCCTTCTGAGAGTACACTATCAAACTAAGTAACAAAGAGAGATCTGCAAAGACGGTGGATCTATTCCCAAGTGGACATCACTGTAACGTGGAATCCGAGTGCCACAGGAAATATGCATGTGTTTGGGAGGCAAAGGGAAACAAGGGTTTTTATAGTTACAACGAAGAGGGTCACAGATTGCTTTGAAACAATTTTGCCTGGCGACACAAATCTGTAACAGGGTGGTTTCAGTCCAAGATTGAATAGGCAGTTGCTGGGCAAGGCTGTGGTTCTGGCAGGGTCTCTCATGATGGTTCTTGTTAGGAGCCTCACATGTGTGAGATCCCCTCCTTCACAAACCCTGGCTTTCTTTATGGATTTGTTGTTAGGGTTTGACACACGTGACTCCATTTTGATTCTGACAATGTTCACAACACATTCATCGTCTTAGTCCCTTGGGGCTGCATTAACAAAATGTCTTATACTGGGCAGTTTATACATAATAGAAATGTGTTTCTCACAGCTCTGGAGGCTGGGAAATCCAAGATCAAGGTGCTGGAGGATGTGATGTCTGGTGAACGCTGCTCTGTTTCCAGGATGGTCCTGTGTGTTGTGTCTGTGCCTGGTGGAAAGGTGGAAGGCGGAAAGGGTGAAGAGATAGGTCCACTTGTCAAGGTTCTAATTCCGTCCATGAAGCTGGAGTCCTCACTTCCCAATGGCCCACCCCTTTATACCCTTACCTTAAGTGTTACAGGGACAAGTATCTTTGAACTACAGTATAGATGTACACAAAGTGCAGAAGTGCAGACATACAGGTCATATGTGTGATACACACACACATACGTATGTATAATATACACAGTGATGTAGGGCTGGTGGGAATGTTGTTTTGTTTATCTTTATTTAGTCTTGTAGTATTTAACCTATGTGGGCCATATAAACAAATATTAGTTAAATATTTTTCCAGTGAAAAGGTGTAAAAATGTAAAATATAAATATATTAAGAGAAATGTAATTTTATACAATTATGTAGTCATAGAAATAGGATACAAAAGAGATATATTGATAAATAAGTTGACATTTAAATAAATACACATGCATACATTTTTTTTTCCAAACTAAAAACTGAATTTCAACCTGGGCTACAAAGTGAGTTCAAGGCCAATCTGAACTACATAGTGAAACAATGTCTCAAAAAGACAAAAAATAACAATAAAAATAATTGAATTTCTCCCAAACAAGGAGGGGAGAGATGTGAAATGCTATGTCTATTTTAAACTAGATTTCTACATGTGTGTGAAATCTTTATTTCTGTACTATTTATATAATGTCCTTTCTCATTCCAAAATCACATTATTTTAACTATATTATTATGCTGTGTTTGATATCCAGAATAATTCATTGTGTTCTTTAAATTTCATTGCTATTCTTCTGTATTTTTCATTGTTTTTAAAATTTCATTGCTATTCTTAGATATTTTTATCATGTGAATTTGAGAATCACCCAATCATATTAAAATAAAAACTCCAGTAGAAGTTTTTATTGGGATTGCATTGAATTTCTGGATTAACTAGGGTGAAGAATCAATGTCTTTATGGTAATAGAAACTATCCTGGAATACCCTGTACTTCCAGCAAACCTTTAGGTTTCGCAGATGTTGCAGATTTCCTTGCAAATGCATGGCTTGAATCTTGTGTATCTAATTTTGTGTTTTATGACTTTTGTTATTATGCCCAGGGTACTTTAAAAAAAACTTAGAGTGGTTAGCTTCGAAAGTTTCCATAACTTGAGAGAAGAATATAAGGAAACTGTAAGTACCTAAAACCAGACTTCAAGAATAATCAACTTATGATTAATCTTGGTTTCTCTCACCCCACCTAATCTGCCTCTCCCAGCCCAGTTATTTTCAAGCAACTCCTGGATTTCATTTATTTCCACCACTGGGTCTCCATGGTAGCTGCAGCCCTGAAAACTTCCTTGTTAACTTTAAGAACACGGAGTGAATTTACTTCGTGTTTACAGGCTCTTTTTACTTTCTGTAGGCCACGATGCGATAACTAACACAAGTTAATTAACACAAGGAAGTTAATACTTTGTATGCTTGCCTCAAAAATAAATAGCTACTTGCTGTCATGATTAGACCTCTCAGGTTGCTATGTGGCCCAAGGAGGTCACTGAAACCTTAGTGTCACATGAGACTGCTGGGCAGTTCTCCCCAGCCCATGGCTGCCCTTCACTCGTGTCTAGGTTTTGCTTGGGCCACACCAGCCCCTGCGCTGTTCACCAACCATCCCTCTGACACTGCCCCTTCAGCCACTGAGAAATCACCTCCCAGGGCTGGGACTAGCCTGGCCCAGGGGCCGCAGTCCTCAAAGGCGGGGGTCTCGGGCTCATTCTCACAGAGCAGTGGCGGTGACAGCAGCTGAAATTGGGGCAAGGTTCACCTGAGCACAAAACTGAACACAGGCTGGCTAATAATTTATGTAGAGTTTCTGTTGCACAGAGGCTGAATTCATTATTCCACCTCAGAGCAGGAATGAAATATGCAAATGTAGCACACAGAATCGCACACATGACGCACTCCATCCTTCAGAAAAACAGACTCTTCACGTCCTCTGCCTGGGAGGCCCCAGGGGGCAGGGGGAGAGGTGGCGGGAAGACAGAGCTATGGCTGGGTTTCTAAACCAGGAGGGCCAGGCCATTGTTCGTCCTGAGACCTGGCCTCTGGTGACATCCTCAGGGCACACGGCAACAGAGGACAGAGGCCAGATTCGGGCCTGCTATGTCCCACGGTGTCCCCGGAAGCGGGACATGGTACTGCTGGATGCCAGCTTCATATGCAAGGATGTGCCCCTTTCAATGTCTTCCCTTGGGAGATACCAGTTAGGGATGTCACCTTAAGTCACACAAATCCCCCATGAAATTTTCTGATTGACATTCTGGGTCAGCACATTCTCCTACTTACTGGGTAAAGTGGACCCATTTTCTTCACCCTGGTGTCCAGCCTGCCAGGCAATGGCCTGGGAAGAGGCATGGTCTCACCCTATCCCCAAGACAGGATGGAGGTCCTCACTCGGTACAGACCACGCGACCCGTCTCCACCCCCATGGCACCCTTGTCTTGGGCACCTATCCCCACCCTGCACCTCCCCTCCAGTTCTTCTCCGGCTTTGGGACTGCCTTCTTGGTTTTCTTGTCCCACAAGGCCCTGGCTTGGTGGTTTCCCCAGGTAGGAAAGATCTGATCTCATTCAAAGTGTAGCTGTCATTCAGTGAAAAGAGGCTGAATTCACAATCTCAAAATATGGGCTTAGAGCCTTATGTACCACTTACTACTGGGGCCATGCTTGGGGAATCACGGCACTTCCCTGAGCCTGCGGAGGAAAAGGGTCCCGCGAGCTCTGCCGCTGGTTGTCAGTCAGACAGGACGGGGATGGTGGGTGTGCAGGTATCTGGCAAGATGTGCTGCTCACACTCATTTCACTGTGTCCAGGGGACACGCTGGCGTCAGTCCTAGCTCCTGCTTTTGTCCCTCCCCACCCGCTGCCCACTGCCTGGCTCCTCTCCCCCCGACCCTCGATCCCTTGTTCACTTCTTGTCACTATTCCCACCCTCTCCAGGCAGAAGGGTTGAAGTCTGTGATTCTCCAGAGACTCGCAGTTTTCTGCCTTTGGCTCTAGGCAACGCACATTTATTTTCAGCATTAACTACAAGCTTAACCTCCGCATTAAAAATTAGAAAATGCAGAAATTAAAACGGGCTACTTTAGGCAAAATCTGCCTCTTCCTGAGAGTATGAATTAGTGGTTCTACCTTCTGGGTGAGATGAACTGATTATAATAGCAAGGATCTTATTTGTTCCAGTAGAATGTTTCATAGGGTAGAGGCAGGCTAAATTATGTGTTTTGAAATTCCCTGAAGCTGCAATTCAAGAAACATATAATTAAGCCCAGGCATTATCAAAGAGTAGAAAATATTTTTCTCCCAATTTTCTCTTGGCTTAAAAACTACTCAGGGTTTTGATTTTTTTTGACAGCAGGAGAGGTAATACATCAAAACTCTGTAACCAATATATACATACAATTATGACGTGTTAATCAAAATTTTTAAGAATGTTTAAGGAGATGGAAATGTTAATTACCCTAGTTTGATCATTACATTGTGTATGTGTGGATCAAGTTATCACACTCTACTCTATGCAATTGTACAGTTAAAATAGTATTCCATTTAAAATAAAAGTGCTCCGAGAACGGATGTTAAGTGCTAAACTCGAAGCAATGAGTATGGTCAGACTTCGGGCAGCAAGGTCATTTTCTCACAAATCCCATAGGGATGACACTTGAAGATAATCCCTTCTCTGGTGGTCCTCAAAGGCTGTGACAGGCACAAATTCTTCACCATGTGCCTGGAAAGGATGCAGGTCAGTCTTTCAACCCATTCGGGGGAAATTAAAACTAGAATGGGCAGTGACAGTCACTGAGTTTCTTGTTCCAGTGCAGGTCCTTCCCCTTCTTAAAGACTGTGTCTCAGAGGGTGTTCACTCAGCCTTGTGATCTGCATCTCTGACCTCCCGCCACCTTTCTCTCCTCCCGAAAGGACCTCGTGCTGTGTGACTTCTGGTGCTTTCCCCTTGTTCTTGGCACTTTCCAAAGCAGCTGTGGAAGTCTGTTTGCACGAGTGTCTTCACTCGCACTCTTGTGGCTGCCTCAGTGTCCTGAGTTGATCCAAAATGTTGACTTCCCATGGTCATTTTCACTTTGGGAAACAGCCAGAAGCCGTACTGCACGAGTTCTGCTGAATAAGTTAGATGAGGACACACTAGAACGGTTTTGCAACCTTTCTTTCCATAGGTAGGGAGTAGCAGCGTTCACATACTTTATTTATCACACCTCCTAACCACACATGTGTTTGAAGCAAGAGCGAGTATTTTGAGGTGGATTAGTTGCAATGTGTCTTTTACTGTAATAATTTTTTGACCTGCTCCATTTCTGACCTGGGCTGGTTTACCCCTCCTTAGGCAACCTGGTGGTCTCCTGCTCCCAGCAGGTCACCACCACACTGATGCCAAACTCAGTGCAGACACTCAGTGGGCGTAGTGCACTGCAGTCAGAGCTCTGGACTCAAGTGATCCTCCCACCTGAGCCTCCTGAGTAGCTGGGACTGCAGGCATGCACCACCACACCTAGCATAATTTTTTAATTTAAAAATTTACCGAATATCTCCACCATCCCTTGTGTATTAAGCAACCTCCAGGAAAGTACACGCAGGATTGATAATGCTGGGTTTCTACTTGGGAAAAGTAGTGGGAAGAGGGAATCCAGCAGGAGAGGGAAGGAGACTTTCACCTCTGTCTCATTTTTAAGCAATGTAAGGATTATGATGCTGTAAGTCTATTACTCGTTAAATAAACAGATAAAATTTAAAATGATAAGAGTAGTACCAGGCATGATGTCAACTTAGATCTGTAACATAATTAAAGTTTAAAGAAAACACACGCAAATTCTTAACCACTGTGATAAAACATATCAGCACTGATTTTTTTAATGAAAAGAAGATGCAAGCTCTAAAAATTGACATGCGTTTTTTCACAGCACAAGCTAGACAAAGTATTACCAAAAACCGTGGAAAAGTGAAGTTATTTTGGCATGATTTTTGTGCTGAGTCCCAAGCGTTTATTTGGCCAGGGAGTTGCCTCTGTAGCTAAGAAAGCAGAGGGACATGCAGGTGGCCCTGAGAGACCACCCTTGCTATTAGATCCAGAGCTTCCTTCCAAGGCAGCCAGAATCCAGGGGCACTGTAAGAATCACAGACCAAGGAATTCTATCAGAGCCTTTCTTATTCACGCTGCCTTTCTGCTTTAGCCTACCACGTAAGCTGAAATGAGGACTTAGAAGAGAAGGGCAAAAAGGGAAGTCTTTCCTTTCCTTTCAGAATTTCCAAGTAAAAGAGCTAAGAAATGGGAGTATGAAGAAGCAAAATAAGATGGGGTGTGGTGGCACAAGTCTGACTCCTCAGCTTCTGGGTACGCTGAGGGAGGAGTATTGCAAATTTGAGGTCAGCCTGGGCAACTTAGTTACACTCTGTTTTAAAAAAAAAAAGAGGGAGTGGGACAGAGAGTGTAGCTCAGTGTTAAAACCCTTTTCTAGTATGTACAAGGCCCTGCATTCTACCCCTAGCACTTGAAAAACAAAACAAAACAACAATACAAAAGTAAAATAAAACCAGTGGAATTTTTGTTTGCATCATTTCCAAGGTTTGGGTAAAAATCAGATATATATGCATAGATGAGCTACAAAATACAAATTGTGTTATTTTGGAGATTCTGCAC
Source organism: Dinomys branickii (assembly GCA_004027595.1). NCBI lineage: Eukaryota > Metazoa > Chordata > Mammalia > Rodentia > Dinomyidae > Dinomys > Dinomys branickii. The sequence continues at coordinate 46,801 of PVLD010007015.1, forward strand.
AGGCATTAAATGAATTGCAAATACCAAGAGGAAAAGTAAAATCTATGGTAATAATTTAAAATTTCTTTTCTTTTTCTTTACTTAAAATGACACTAAGTAACAAATAAAAAAACACCATGACAGGTCAAGAGAAAGAGTAAAATAAAGGAAAGGCTTTGTATCTTAGCACATTTAACGGCACTTTCCTCCATCCTTTTGAAGAGGGATCATGTTTTCATTTTGCACTGGGCCACATACACGGCCTATGGAGTGCTCTAAGGAAGCTGTATCCCAATGTTCCCATGAGCCCATGGGACACATCTGCTTCTGTTCCAGTCAGCTTGGGCAGTGAAGGTCATGTGCTACAAAATATGACTGCCTCAGAAACAGCACGGGGCAACTTTTCTGGGCAATTCTCCTTAGATCCAAAGGCAAGTTATAAAGCAATAATATTTTAGGCATTCCATTTCTCTTCATCCATGGGATACTTGTTACATTGTTGTGTTTTCAACAAGATCATGTCAAGAGCACCATCTTTTAATAGGTGTGATATTTTTTGAGCCAATTAAATTTCAGAATATAATTTTTAATACTTCTGAGAAGCAGCAGTAAAATGCATATCACTTTTCTTTTTATTCACCTAAACTACACTTTTTACATCCTAGGTTTGTATTAATTAGAATATTTGTATTAATTATTTTGAATAAAAGTAAAGAATTGAAATGGTTTGAGGGTATTTTCAGATGAAGTTAAAAGCAAAAAAGAACTTCAACAACAGAATTTCCATGTAGCTTCTTGGAAAAAAAAGAGACCTTAGTACAATTTTAGGACTTCATGTCTTCTTTTCTAGGTATCTTTGCTTATTTGTTGTTCAGACATTTAAATCTGTGAACTAGCTCCCTTCTTCCCCATGGGAAGCAGCTTCTAACTTTAGTGCTTCCTGAACAGAGAGAGCTGACACTCCCCAAGCTTCTCTCTCTGGCTGTTTTCCTGGTGTGGTGGCACTGACTCTTCCTCTAGCTGGGTCATCAGGGCCATAGAGCTCAGCTGCATGTTAGTGGGTTGACACATGGCCCCTGACACACCACCTGCCCACACACATGCTTACTACCTCTTCCCAAGCAGAATTGCAGTCAGGATGGTCCGTCCAATTCCAAAGGCTAGTAATAGAGCAGAGAGGTCAAGGTTCAAAGCGGATGCGGGATTCCTCCTTCAGGGAAGTCCCCAGAAGTGGAAGCTGATTTTCTGGAATCTTCATCATCCCAGAGGTTGTGCAGCTCCTGAGAATCCTGTTGTTTCACTGGAATAGAGAAAGCCTGGACTCCCAGGTTCTCACCACCAGACTCTGCACCGGCCAGAGACTGGGTGACCTCTCTGGAACCCCAGGCTTGCTTCCCCCTGGTTTTCATTACTTGTTCTCAGCTCTTTGAACTTCATCCAAGTGCTTAGTTCATGGCATCATAATTGCTCACCTGGGACAAGTGCAGAGATCTGACTTCATACAGAAAAATTCAGTGCACCTGGGTACCACATAATAGCTCTACCGAGATGCCCATTACATCAGCTGTGATTCATTTTTGAGATCTGGTTTGGGGCCAGAATCTGATAACACAAAACGACTAGAAGATGCTTAACTGAGTTTCTCTTCTATTTTTGTCTAAATTATACACACACACACACACACACACACACACACACACACATACATGTTTCAACTTTAAGCATGCTCTTTAAACCCTGTTTGTCATGTGGCTGTTCTCCCACCCACCCCCACTGCTGTATGCCTGGGCTTCCCTGGGAAAAGGCAGTCATCAACCCTCTTTCCTCCACAACTAGGCAAGAATTTAGCACCTCACATAGGTCAGTCCCAGCATTTCCACCAAAGGAGCCTTTTCCAGTGATTTCAGACCAAATTCTTCACACTAGGTACGTGAATGAAACTTCTATCCAACCAAACTCAGGCAGGTGTGGTAGCCTCCATTTTTACTTACTGGTAGAAGCCATGTGTAGAATGTTAGATCTTTTAAATCCTCCAGACCATGACATCCCACATACTTTTAAGAGTGTGCCACTTATCCAGTCACCAAACTTCAAGATACATCTCACTCTCTTTTTTTTGTTTTGTATTTTTGAGGCAGGGTCTCTTTATATAGCCCAGGCTGGCCTTGAACTTATAGTGATCCTCCTGCCTCAACCTCCCAAGTGGTAGTGGCATTACAGGCATGCACCACCATGCCCTGGCACTTTTAGATACTTCTGAGACATGGGACGAAAAGACTGTTTTGGTGAAGCTCTCTTGAGAGCATTATTTATTTACAAGTCTTAAATAAAATTATAAAATCATTACATTTAGTTGTAAAAGCGCTGGTAGCAGAAAGGGACAAAAGTGAAATATCTTAACTCATTCTCACCTCATAGCCGCTCCTGGCCTCCCTTCTCAGAAGTAGCCCCTGTATTCCAAAATGTTTACTCACATAAACAAGTACATCAGAGACATTTTTGTAGAAGTTCTAATTCACAATTTTCAAAATATTGATTAACCTATATCCATCAGTGGGTGGATAGTGTCTTAGTCACTTTCTTCCTGTTGGGACAAAACAGCTGACGTCCACAACTTAAAGGAGGAACAGTTTAGACCAGATCACGGTTTTAGGAGGTTCAGTCCATGGTTGATTGGCGCTAAAGCAGAACGAGGACAGTGGAACAGCCTGAGTGGAAGAGAGGTGCTCACATCATGGCAGCAGGAAGCAGAGAAGAGAGGTGCTAGGGAGGGGAAGGAGCCCAGCCCTTCCTGGCCACACCTCCCAGGGACACACCTCCAGCCAGATCCCACTTCCTAAGGGGAGGCTGTTGGGAGACACCCAGATCAAAGAAATTACAAATGGATAAAGCATACAGATACAGTGAAATATCATTCAGTCATCAAAAGGCAAGATGCTGTTTGCAAAAACATGGATGTGGGAGGAGCCCACTGTCCAGACCCCCAAAATATGGATTCAGAAATGTGAAGTCAGTGGAAGCTAAACTTTAATGACAATTCTGCAAAAACGGTGTGTGTTCCTAGGGAAGCACATCTGATACAAACAAGCAGTGGCTTTTAGCCCCTGAACTAGCAAGCTCATTTCCACCTCTCCTTGGCTGAGGTTGGCAAAGGTACAATCTTTCTTACTGCCATCTAAGCTCCCCTCAGTTCTTCAGAAATCTCACCCTTCTCTGTGTGTCCCTTTGATTGTGGAAGGTTTCTTGCTTATCCGTTATCCAGTTCTGACCTCTTGTTCTGGAACTTTCTGGGTGGGGGCCATTCTTTCATGGTCAAGTCCTCTTGCTCAAAATAATCACTTTAACTCTTAGTAAATTTCCATCCAGATGTAAAGCCAAATGAAAATGGACCACCTAGTTTTCTATTTCTCACAATGGATGAACCTGCAGGACCTGCTATTAAGTGAAATAAGTCAGACATGGAAAGACCAGTATCCTACGATCTCACTCATGGGTGGAATCTAAAAAGCTGCTGTCCCAGAAGTGCAGAGAATACTGATTGCCAGGGACCAGGGTGTATGGCAAGGGGAAATCAGGGAAATGGTCAAAGGACACAAGATCTCAGGCAGAGCAGCTGGTTCAGGAGATCTTCTGCACAACATGGTGACAATAATTACTCTATTCTGAGACAGCTGATGTAGTCTCAGCTCAAAAACCGGTAGTTACGGGAGATATGCACATGCTAATCAGCTCAAAGCGGTCATTCCACAGTGCATACGTGCTTGGAAACAGTGCACATATATCCACAGAGTTTAATCTGTCCATTAAAAAAATTAAAAAGCATAAAAATATTTTTGGCTATATCAGATATTTGGGGTGGTTAGTATTAGTTGCTGGGGTCCGAGGAAACATAAAGAGAGATGGCATAGATTCCTCCTCCTTCTCTTCCTGCTCTGTGCATGTCTCATTGAGTTGGAAAGACCCTAGGAGGATGCATGAATAGCATGCATCAGAATCCATCTTGATTCTCGAGAGTGGACCACCAGGGAACATCCTTTACAAGAATTAACAGAGATAAAAATAATTAACCCTGGAAGGCAACATTCTGGAGAAAATCACTAGTCAATGAAACGAATGACTTCAAAAGAAAGCAAAGCCAATCCTCCGCCCCCCAGGAAACAGAGCCGTGTAAGGAACAGAAAACTAATGTTGCACATTTTTTCCTGTGTTTCTTAAAATATTCAGAAAGGTGTCGCACCTGTGAAAGGTGACTGGGCAGAGACAGCAGCAAGGTCAGGCAAGGATGTGGAGAACACCCAACAGCAGACTCAGTCCCAAGGGCGAGCAGTGAGTCACCGGCTTGGTGTGACGGGAAATCCACAGACTTAAGTAGATGACTCAAGTGAGAAATTTTTCTTGTACCTAAAAATAAAGGCCAAAGTATGAAAAAGATGGGGAAGTGAAAATAATGAGAGGGAAAGGAGGGATGAGAAAGAAACTCCAGAGACACCCACGTGCCCGTCAGAAAGTGAAGAACAAATAAAGAGAAACTCAAGATAACTAGAGACTTGCGTGAGTTAAAGATAGAGCTACATGTTGAGACTGAAAAGTCTCTGTACACAAAGTGGATGCCAGGCTTCCGGTACACAGGCGTGCTGTAATCCCAGCATCCTGGGAGGCTGAGGCAGGAGGACTGTGGTTGCAGCCAGGACTACACAGGGAGACTATCTTCAGAAACCCAAACCAAAACAGAACAAGGCCTTAAATCAAAACAAACAAAGAAAGATAAAGTGACATGAATCAAAGCAGCCCACCACCTAGACTTGGCATGGTGATAGTCCTGTGTTTCAGGCACAAGGAAGGCACTGGTAAACATGGATTGGAAGAGGGGTGGTGGCAAAAGTCAAATACAAATAAGAACCAACCAGGTAACACCTGAAGAGACAGAACTCAGCCTGGCTTCAGATTTCTGCGCAGAATCAGAATCCAGCAGCTGATGGATTTGTGTCCTTTGAATTTTGAAAGAAAATTATCTCAAAGCCAGAGAAAGTGTCTAGAGAATAGACACTTAGAGGGAGGGTGTTTGGATCCCTGAGCAGAGAGGGGCTGCATAGGTGAGAAATGGAGAGGAGAAAAACGCTTTAAGTCCATTCTGAGTGCATGTAAATTTTGAGGCTCTGGTTACAGATAATATGAGACAGAGATAGAGACCGAGTGGGGGAAGTCAGAGAGAGAGAGAGAGAGAGAGAGGGAGGGAGGGAGGGAGGGAGGGAGAGAGAGAGAGAAGAAAGTCCAGTAAAGAAAAATGTAGCGAAAGGAGAGAAAAGTGTCTGAGGGTCAGACAGCTGTAAGACTGTAATTTTCCTTTCAAGCAGCCCGCGCACCTCCTGCACCGTCCGTGGCCTGCTTGCCCGTACACGAGGGCAGCAGCGGTGCTGACACTCTGGGTTTGCGCAGAGGCGCCTCTTACTGGGGCTGCCTGTGCCCGTCGGGAAGCCCTGAGACTTCAGCTCTGCTCACCTTGCTTCTGAGTCTTGCCCAAAACAGTGGAGCCAGCGCGAGCCCCTTGCGCTCAGAGCCCGGGGAAAGCCCTCCTCCCGCGGGGGGGGGGGGGGGGGCTACTGCCCGCCCCTAAATCGCTTTCAATGTGACCGAAGCACCCAGGGAGCTTTGCAACTTTGCACCCCGTTATTTTACTTCCACGCCTGGAACCCGGTTCAACCTGTCATTAAAATTTTTTGTTTGCATTAGTCCGTGTTTGCAGTGGACTATGGATTGCATTCTTCTTTTTACACCCCCTCCCCCACTCCTCCATTAGTCTCCATTTGCAAAAGATGTATCACCCAGGTTCCCACTGTCGGTCTTCTGTTTGCTGTTTGATTTATTTATACTTCGGGTTTCTCGTACAAGAGAATCCATGCGATATTTAAACTGTGTCTGATTGCTTTCAAAACATCATGGTCTCCAGGTGCACTCATTCTGCTGTACATGACTCGGGATTATCCTTCTTGCCGGGACAGCCCCGCTCTCATTTTGATGCCGGCTGTACTTTGCAGCTACGTGGGGCGGTCCCCTCATCCCCACCCTTTCCTAACTCCCCTCCCAAGCTCCTCCTTGGGACACAGAGGCCGTGTGGGGCCGTCTAGTGCAAAGCAAAGCGCTCTAGCTCTTCTTCTCCGGTTCCTACGAGCTCTCTCGATTGGAGGAGCTTTGCACTTTGTTGGTCAGTTCTCATGCGGTGGACACTCCATGGAGTTGTTGGGGTATGATCAGTGCCTTCCCACGTGGGTCCCAAGGCTCCTCAGGGCCGGTGGCTGCTATGCACCAGGCACAGGCTGGTGCTAAGTTCTTGGGTAATGCTGGGCTGCTGGGGTGCTGCAGGAAGGTGCTCCCAGCCACATACCCTCTCCACCCTGTGCTCTTACCCCATGCCAGTTACCTCCCACCTCCACAGCCATCCCCACCTCTGGGCCTGTGCTCCGGTTTTCCAGGTACCATTGCTCCCCTGAGTCTTGCACCTGTTCTGAGTCTTGCTCTCTTCCCATCTCTGCGCCACCCAAAGAGACTTTCTAGAACATACGCTGTCCACAGCTCCAGTGTGACTTTGCCATATACTTGCCCCTTTCCAGGCAGCCTGTGATGAGCCTGGTCCCTTCCTCCCCTTGGGGCAGGAACACAGCCCTGCCGTTCTTCCCATGCCTGCTGTGTCCATGGTCCCACAGTCTCCCTGCCAAGCTTCCCTAGGCTGTCCCATCTGTCCCAGGCCCCAAAGCAAACCAGGATGTCTGCTGAGGACCAGAACTGGCCCATTTTTGGAGACACTTGTTTCATAGGTGTCTCTTTTCCTCTGATTACCCAGTGCTCCAATTCCTAGGCCTTCTGCTAACTCTATCAACAGGAAATGGGGTTACCATGAAGACGGCGGGTCCATTAGCAGGGAGCCAGATGACCTTGGACAGGGTGTGGAACCTATTTGAGCCTCAGCTTTCTCATCTATAATGGGAGATGAACAGCTTGGACTTCCATGACAAAATGCAACAACACAGGAGAAACTCAGCAAATGTCACTTCCCTCTCTTTCCCTGCCAGGTCCCAGGGCCCGTAGCTGGCAATCCAGGCAGAGACAAAGACTATTTTAACACAAAGTCTAGCTGGTGTAGTGGTGTATCTATAATCTCAGCACTTTGGGAGGCTGAGATCTGAAGATCACATTCTGAACCCAGTGAGAGCAATGTAGTGACTTCGCAAGACTCTGTCTCAAAATAAAAATTTTAAAAATGGGCTGGAGATGTAGCCCGGTGTGAAGGCCCTGGGTTCGACAATCAGTACCACCCCTTCCCCCAAAAAGTCTGATCAACTTTAATGTGAAACTGTTTTATATTTAATATTGATATTTACAAGGTAGAAATAATTACCTTAGTGAGTTTGGCAAGTATTATTAATTTTGTGTTTTCTGAAATCTATTTTTTATGTGGGTAATCCAAAGTAGAAAAATCACATGACTGAGAGTTTTGTGTAACCAGGAAGAAAGTAAGCTTAGCTCTAGCCTTTTATGCTGTTTCAAATGGGGCATCGCGAGATTTATCAGGGCGATTGACTGTGAACCTTTTGTAGTCCAGCAAGAGGCAGAAATTGGTTGCCTTTCGCGGGAGGACACAGGGGTGATCACCAGTGGGAAAACCAGATGACCTTGTCAAGTCATGGAGATTACATGTGGGACGACTGGGGGACCTTGAGGGGGTGGATTTCTCTCTTGGCCTCGGCTCAGTCCAAAGATGGTCAGCGCACACAGACAGTAGAAAGGGCAGCCCCCATGTAAACCCGAAAAGATGCTTCTGCACATCTTCCAGTTAGAAAACAATTCACACACATGTTCCTGGGGCGCAGTCACTCTCTGGGATAGGAATCCACCTCCTAGGGAGGAGATATGCTGCTGGCCCGGACTGAACGCCTCAAAGGGGTTTCCATGTCCAGCGTCTGCCCTGTTCTTAGCTCCAAAGATCTGCTCTGATTGCCATCTTTTTACAACAGGGTTTTTTGTTTGTTTTTTAGAAGACAACTAAAAAAGTTTGCCAAGACAAAGTTACTCACAGAAAACAGGGTAAATCCATGAAGATTTGAAGCAGCCAAATAGGGCAGTGCACAGTGAACTTGTGATCCATAGTCCACGCGGCCTGCAGACCGAGATAAGTCATACAGCTTTATGCTCCAACACTTTTGTCAGTAGAGAAAGCACAACTGCATGCAGGGTCACAGGCCAGGGAAAAATCATTAGTACTGCTAACAGGCTGCTTCCGGGTGCCTGCTTTATACACAGAGGACGCGAGGTGGAACACACTCAGTGTGAACCCGAGTCTGGAGCCAAGGTCGCAGGAAGGTAGAAGTGCCCTCTACGTGCAGACAAGCCTGCCGCTGCTGATCCCTTGCTGCAGCAGTGCATGCCTTAGGCTGAGCTTTCTAATGAACTATGAGAAGCATTGCGTTGCGTGGGAGCTTGGGGTTACGAGCCTGAAGTCACGGGCGGAGGTGGGGGGTGGGAGTTCTGTGATTGAAGGAAGTGCTAATCAAGACTCTAGGGTATCCAGCCTGAGAGCAGAGGAGCGCCCCACTCTCCCTGCTATCAGATCCCATGAGCCGACTGGGGTTCTTCCTCAAAGATTATAGCCAAAGCTGTGCAAAGTTTAAATTGAGACTGGAATGTCATGACACCCTGAATAACTTTGTGAAAGTTTTTATTTCACTTCTGTTAAATGGCCAGTTTTTGTCCCTCCTAAGTTTATCAGAACACAAAGTACATAGTACTGATTTAAAATTTTCAGCGCTATATCAGTAGGATCTGGACAGGGAGAACTTTTATTTTTGATACTGGAAAAATAGTAAAGCAGGAAAATGTCACCGAGAGGAGGTTCAGGCCTCTGAAAGCTCACCAGCTGAGCCGGGATGGAGAAGGTACTGATTCAAATTCCACAAAGACTCAAGTTAAGAGAAAACAGAGCCTGCGTGGTTGGGGCAAGTCTGAACAGCCAAAAGGTCAGTGAACTGTGAGGTGACCCAGGACCAGCAGCACAGAGGGCCAGTCCTGTTTCAGCATAAGAGCCCAGCGTGGAACTGTCCACATCTGCCTGTAGAATGACAGCCCAGAGATCAGGTGGCCCCCAGACCCACTGTGCCGCATTGACCTTTCCTGCATCTCAGGTGGCTCTCGGAGAATCTGACAAATGCCAGGAGCCATTTGCACAGAGAAAAAGCAATGCACACACAAACAAAGAAGGTGCTATAAGGAGCTCCAACGGCTTACCGGGGCCCACGAAGCGATCCTAAGGCCCTGTACAAAGTGACAAACAGTGTCCGATAATAACATTATTCCCACTTTACAAGTGGGACACGCAGGGGAGGGATGGACAAAATCTGTGAAATAAATTTAGTCCATGGCTTCGTATACAGAGATGAGTGGGACTGTCTTCCTTGCAGACTGATTGGCCTGGCTTTGAGGGAGGTCCATCCATGAGCAGAATGCACTGTCACATCTTCAGACATTTGGTAAGCGCTGTTATCTCCTCACTGGGGAGAAGTTAGGATTTAAAGCTATACTCTGAGCAAGGCTGTAACAGAAGAATAACAATTTTTTTAAAAACACAGATGAATTCAAGTTAGGAGAAGAATCAAGTGCTATGAATTAAAGTAAACCCCAGCAAGAGTAACTTTTGAAACGCCTCATCACATTGATCAAGGCAAGATCATTCATTATTGCGGACATGTCGTTAGTTTCCTACAAAAGTGAGATGCTTGGATGGACAGATGACTTCATCAGGGTTTGTGAGCTAATTAAGGTCTGCTCAGTGTGCCTGAACAGAAAAGAGTCTGGCTCTCCTGCCTCTGGAAGTAATTGTATCATAGTTGGACAGATACAATTCATTACAACCAAACCAGCCTTGGAGGCCACCTGTGGTTTACATTTATTATGGATACTACTGTGGTTAGGGTATCTGATTTGCCTTAGCAGACCCCGCCTAGGCTTGTTGTCCCCACATAATTAAGAGTGTCCGGGTTCCACTCTGAAAAGCCCTAGCTCGTTGATAAATGATTTGGTCCTTTGCTTAATGGAGTGACCAGAAAAGGCTATTTTTAATTGGGTAGAATATTGATTTGTGTAGCTAACAAAGGATGGCTTGGTGATGAACTTACTTTTTCAATACATTCTTACTGACGATTTCTCAAGGGACCAGTACGGAGTAGTAATACTCAAGAATTGCAGGCTGTAATGTATTTCTGATACAATTGTGATGCAATGATATATTTTTTGTGTCATATTTCTCATGGTCAAAGCATAGTGAAACTTAAAAGCTTCTGAGAAAAGGTGTATTTACATATCCTGATCGTACTTGGGTAAGCTTTCCAGTGAAGCAAATGATATAATTTTCCTAGTCCTTAAAAAGTGAATATGTAAAGATTCTCCCAAAGCTTCATGTGTTTGGAAAGTGAAGGATCTCGTGGATGCTATAGAAGACCTGTGAGGGGGAGGAGCTGGCTGGAGGTGGCCACTGGGGGGCATGGCCTGGAGGGGTGTGTCCTCCCCAGCTCTTCCCTTTCCTCTTTGCTTCCTGGCTGCCATGATGTGAACAGTTGCTCCTCCACACCCTCCTGCCATGTGTAGGGTACCTGCCTTGGAGCCAGAAGACTGGACTGAAACTGTCAGTCAGTAACCCTCTTCTTTAAGTTGTGAGTGTCAGGTAGGACAAAGACAAAATATAGAGTAATTCAGTTTATTTAATTACGGACGATAGCACAACACACACACACACACACACACACACACACACACACACACACTCACCTGTTTTGTAAGGGAAATCAGGAAGAAGAAGCATTAAAAATCCCATGACCCTGAGACGGTGGTTGATGAGGCTTCTTTACCCATGGACAGCCCCAGTGGACAGTGCTGGCTGATGCTACCCTATTGTCATTCTTGAAAAAACACCAGACCCTCCTCCTCCAGAGACTCTGCAGTTGCAAATTTATCTGCTCACTAAAATTTATTCTTAATCCCCAATCAGTACTCACAGAACTTCAGTGCCTGTCCGTGGACATGTGCAGAGAGGCAGAACATGCATTTCCTCTTGTCCGTGTTCCCAGTGGAGCCCAAACAAGACAATACTGGCCCTTCTTATCGTAGCTCTCAACACCACCAGCAAATGGCCTCTTCATGATCTTTTTAGTGCCGTGTTCTCTGAATTTTTGAGCTTCTGGAGATTTCCTTGTTTTAAGTGGTTGCCTTGTGCACTGCCAAAGAGCTGTCTCATGTTCCTAGGTGCAAGAAGACTGAGCTTTGCCTTCAGGAGAAAATATGTGTGTTTAATAAGCTTCCTTCGGGCGTGAGGTATGGTGCTGTCACTGTGAATTCAGTGTTAATGAATCATCAACATGGTGCCTTAGAAAAAGGAAGAGGAAATTTGCCAGTCTGCAAATGAAGCTGCTCTGGATGGTGCTCAAAGCACCATAGATAGCTGTGAAGAATCTATGGGAGAATGGCTAATTTGTAAATTCATGGGATGATGACCAATAAAAAAGAACAGTGAACAGAATGGTTATGAGGTTAAAAGCCAAAGGAATTTATAGTCGTGTTACCTAGGGTCAAAGAAGTAACATTCTCAGCTACCGGTTCATTAGGAAGAAAAGATTGCCTATAATTAATTACTTGAAAGGCATATGCATTTGATAAGGTATCTTTAAAGGGAAGCATACAAAAAACCCCATGGGTTTGCTATTGCTCAGACAACACATTTAACCTGAGGCTCACAGCAACCTGATCCTAAATCCTATAGGAGTGTTGGCTCAGTATTAGCTAATTCCATGCTTATGGCAGTTGCAGAGAACATAACTACTGTGGATTTCAACTGCATCTCAGTGACATTGTCTTATGTCTTCCACCACCAGCTGCTCACCTAAGAGCAATGGCAGTAAGTGCATGAGGAGCAGAGGGGTCTCTAGGCCCAGTCCCACCCTGTCCACATGTATCAGGTTCTGTCAGATGCAATCCAACAGCTACTGTTTCATCCACTGTGTTTGGGGTAGTTTGAGGAGCAGTACTAGGTCCTCAGAACAGAATTGGGTACTAGGTGTAATCATGATAGGTACTCTTTTTGTTTGTCTTTTTTTGTTTTTGGTACTGGAATTGCACTCAGGCTCAGGACCTTGCACATGCCAGGCCGGCACTGTGCCTCTGAGCTGTGTTCCTGGCCCCAATTTTTTGTTTCTAACTATAGTACTGCAAAGCACATGGTTCTCAGTGCTGATGAAAGAACTGAGATTCCAGTTCAGGTTCACAGCTCTGACAAGTTGTGGGGTCCAGATGCAAACTCAGCATTCACTCCCACATGCCAGGGAACTGCCCTCCTCATTGGACAGCACTTCTTGCAGAAGTAGGCAGGTAGCTGTTTCTGATCATATAATCTGCAGTGAATATGCCTTTTCTTAACTTTTATGTGCTTTAAGTTGTACAGCTATGATAATTAGAAATACTACAGAGTTGGTGCAGTTCCACAGATCAGCAGTCTCCAACCTTTTTGGCACCAGGGGCTGGTTTCACTGGGTAGGCATGGGAAGATGATCTCAGGATGATTCAAAGGAGCCCACAAAGCAGATCCCTAGATCCATCTCCTGTGAAGTTCACAGTAGGGTTCGGGCTCCTATGAGAAGCTAATGCTGCCGCTGGCCCCCTGGGAGGCAGAGCTCAGACAGTAAGGTGAGTGATGGGGAGCCACTGGGGGTACAGACGAAGCTTCATGTGCTGCCTCCTCACCTGCTGTGCGGCTTGGTTCCTAACAAGGACTGGGGGCCCCTGCCATAGACCCTTTATAATGGAGAGCTCGGCAATCTCTTTAGTTCTGTAGGGCCCCTACTGACTGTTGAGCTATGTTCACATTACTCAGAAAGGATCCTTGTAAATGAGGGTGTCTCTCAGTTAGGGGTGTTCAGGTTTTGAAGGCTAAGGATGGCTTGAGGAAAAGCTTCTGAGGGCTGTGGGAACAGACATTGCGAGGGAAAACTCAAAAACAGTGGACATTGTGCATATTCTCATAGCTCAGCCAGCTGCTGTCCACATGGGGCTTCCTGAGCCCCACAGGGTCAAGGCAGAGATGGGCTCTGCAGTTGTCTCCGGAGAATGACGATGACTCACTTCGGGGGCATAGAGGAGGAGGCTCTGCTCTTGGAGGAGCCCTGGGATTTGTCTCAAGTGTCCCAGGGGAATGTTCATGGTCCCATGCAACCTGGAGTTTAAGTGGGAATGCTGCTGAGTGCCCCCCCCCACACACACACACTTGTAAACGTAGAAGCAAGTGATGGAGTGGGTTTGGAAAAGTAGTCTTGTCATTCTTATTTCAGGCGATCAAAGGCAGAAGGTGAGCTTGATGAACCATTACAGTGATTACTTTGTCCTAAGGTTGAAAGGCTAGGAGGGCAGAATTGGATGGTGTCTGCACTGGGATGGGCCAGTCCTACAGAACAGAACAAGATGGTGAAATCATCCTGCTCCCTCTGTCTGGGTGTCCCAGTACTGCATGGAGAAAGCTACTCAGTGACCTGGCCAGCAGTGGCTGCCTGTCACCCTCACTACCACATCAGGTCAGCCAAACAGCAGTCCCCAGAGATGTTCACATCCTAATCCTCGAAATCTGTGAATATGTTATTTTAAATGATAAAGAGGATTAAGGTAGCAGGTAGAATTAAGATTGCTTACCAGCTGACTTTAGAAAGGGGAATTTATTCTGGAATTTCTGGATGGACCCTTTGCAATCAGAGGGCCCTTCTAAAGGGAAGTAACAGGCAGCAGTCAGAGTGAAACAGTATGAGATAAACTCAAGCAGCCATTGTGGCTTTGAAGGTGGAAGAAGAAGCCATGAGCAACAGAATACAGGTGGTCCTGGGGGCTGGAAAGTCCAGGACAGAGTCCCCTCCACAGGGAACACAGCTCTGCTACCACCTTGATTTTAGTCCAGGGAGACTCATGTCAGACCTCTGACCTCCAGAACCACGAAATGTATGGTGAATGTGGAAATTAAAAATAAAATGATTAATACAAATAAAAAGACACATTGCCAGGAACAAAGGGGTAGGTATATTCCATATGAGCGGAGGTTTTTGAGGGCAACTAAGGACGATGTGCCTTTTGCTGTAATACATTTTTTAACTTAGAAATTCACTGTGTTCTGTGATCACTTCTCAGGCAGACATTTATAACAATTTCTGTTAAACAAAAATGATATGGAGTATTCTCATCCACTTTATTCATCAGATCTGGCACCGTGTGACTTCTGGCTCTCCCCTAAAGTTCAAATGACCACGAAAGGTCAACGTTCGGAATCTCAAGACATCAAGGCAGGCATGACAACACATTTAAAGACACTCAGGATAAAGGGCTCCAGAGGTATTTCAGAAAGTGGCAAGAAGGAGGGATTATTCCATCTGCATACTTGAAGTGAGGAAGAGACTTCTGAGGTTGATTCGTGGCAATCTTTCTTTCACTGTAATACATTTTAGAAACTTTAACCATCTATCACAATGTGTAAGTCTATCTACCTTGAAGGAGAGGAAGTTTGGATTGTTTTAAACTGTATGTCTGTGATAATTTATGATGGTGGCAATAGGAAATAGGTGTGGATATTATTAACCATGCTTTTGAGATGCTGAGCTGAGTCCGAGAGAAAGAATGTAAATTGTCCAAGTCAGCAATATTCCCAAGAGAAACAACAGAACTGCCGTGTGGCCTGGTTCTCCATCAGGAGCTACTGCTCTTTCTTCTCCTTAAATCAAACCTGGCAAGTCAGGGATGCCCCTGTGCAGTGGAGCTCAAGGATTACCTCAGTGCCTTGAGGTGTGTCTTGACAGGACATTGTGACACTGCCGCCAGACATAGTCAAGAATAACTCAATATAAATGCAAAACTTGAATTCAGGGAGGGAGGGATAAAATAATAATAGAATTAAATCTCACTTTTAAAAAAACTGCAAGAGCTGCATCTCAGCTCAACCTGGCTTCTGGTCCCAGGAAAATGTTGAGGCAGAGCTCAAGTTCAGGAATATTCAGAAACTGCTGAGCTGATGTCCTGAATATTCATGAAGTGTCAGCGCTGGCTGGGTGCGGAGATGCTGGCTGCAGCATTGTGATGGCCTGGGTCTGACGGCTCTGCCCTCCGTCCCTATGTAATAAACGCATGCTGCCCTGATTTACCCTCTCCATTGATCCATAGGCTAAGCTCACATTAATTCTCTCCCTGGGGGACTCCTCTCTCGTCACTGAGATTTTCCCAAATGCTACTTGAAGGAGAGGTCACATGGTCATCTTTGTCAGCTTCCTCTTTTATAAAGTGACCATACTTGCGTTTCAAACTTTTAAAATTGTTTTTTATTTTCCTAAAGAGTTGCCTGGAGAAGTCTCAGGACCAGACCTGGGATAAAGTTTGGGCTAGGCGCAGACCCTTATCCCACCTCCTCTTCCATCAAAGGAATGTCACAGTTACCTGCCGCTCCAGGAGGTCCTATCAGAAGAGAGCCATCTGCTACTACACCAACGTTGAGAACTGTTGACACAAAGATCTGTGACAGTGACAACTTCAAAGTCACCAGGCTGGAGTAGAATATTAAATAAAAGAGGTGAAGATTCCTGACCTGTATGAGCTGATAACCGCAGCAAAAAGAAACACGACACTAAACACTGATCACTGAGGAAATATTTGCACGCTCCTGTATGCCATGCTTTCTTGAGCCTCCAAGATTTGGGGCTCGACTGTGTGATTTCCACATTTAGGACAAGGATTTCCTAGACCCTGCTGCCGTTGATGGCCTAAGGCTGCTCCCACTCCCAACAGCTCTGGGAGAATTAAGACGTCCCGCCTGTGCCCTGATCCCTCTGCCAGAGCTTCTGTGTCCACCACTGCTTTGCCAGCCTTGTATGCTGTTGCAATGTATATCTCAAAGGTCCCCCAAAGTACCCTGTGTGTGTAAAGTCCCCAGGCCACAGGTGCTGTACTTGTCAGTGGAGGCGTTCATCGATGTGTTCTTAGCTGTCAGGAGGCGCGAGCTGTTCGGAGGTCGTCACTGGGTGTGATGTAGAAGGGCGCATTCTTGTCTCTGGCTCATCCTCCCCCTCTGCTTCCTGGTTGTCATGAGGTGAGCAGCTTCCCTCCTCCGGGCCCCTCTGCCACACCACTTCTGCCTCAGTGCCAGCTGACAGTGCACTGAAGCCACGAGCCCACATCAACCTCTCCTCCTTTAGGCTGAGAGTGTTGGATTTTCCCTAGCAACGAGAACGCGAGTAAGACACTGTTTCCGAGGGCCCCTTCTTTGGGTTGGGTTGAGGACCCCTGGGGAGCACAGTGTGTAGGGTTGCACTCCAGGGGAAGTGGGGAGGAAGCCTCTCCCCTCTCCACTGGCACCTCCAAGTCTGCTTGTTTTGTGATGAGAGCAGCTCTTCCGTCTTGGCTGCAGGTCTTCCCTCCCCAGGATTTTGGCCAGATCTCTAGGGTGGATCAGAGTCATATGAGCTGGATTTTGTCATCCTCTGATGACTAAGGCTTTGTGTGACCTGACCTTGCCTACCTGGCCCTTTTCCCTTGGGAAAATTCCTCCTGGAGAGGCAGGTCCATCAGTCCCTTGCTGGGGACCCTGCTGGGGACCAGTAACTGGCCAGCCTCCACGGCACAAGTGAATTTTACTTCTCATGATAGGTCCCTCCCCGTCAGTCTTCCTTCTTAATCTAGTGGGAAGTTCCTTTCTCCCCAAGCTGGCCTTGGTTTTGGGAGACCAGCTGTTTTCCCTTCACTTGACCTTGATGCTCCAGAATGACATTGGCTTTTAATAAGACAGTTGCCACTGAGAACCATAAGCAAATCCAGGTGGCATGAGCAATCTTACAGACAGTATCCCTGGGCCTTTGAGTGATGGGGAAAACCTGCCTTCCACTGTTTAAAGGAACTGGAAGAATTTCTTTTCAGCAAACAGAATAATCTCAGCTTTCAGCAGGTCTTACTAAATTCAATGACACAGCATTTCAACTTTTTAAAAAAAACATTTGAATAAAAGATGTATTTATTTTTCTCAAGAAAAACTAGGGAGCTGGGGAAACACACCACATTTTACAGCCCACACTGATCTGTGGACAGTCCTAACATAGCCATCAGGGGCTCTGGCTGCTTCACCAAGCCATGGAGTTCATGCCCAGATGATTTCATGGGCCCCTATCTCCCTAGAGAAACCCCAATCATTTTCTTAGTTACTTTTCTCTTATTGCTGAGACAAAATGTTCAAATTAAAGAAGGAAAGATTTATTTAGCTCACAGTCTGTGGAGGTTTCAGTCCCTCATCAGCTGACTCCAAGGCAGGGTGGTGCAGCAAGAGGCAACAGTTACAGGTGGCAGAAGGCATCAAAAGCAACAAGAGCAAAAAGTGGGGAGAGCAAGCCTCTTTTTCTCCCTTATACTGTAAGCAGGTTGTCTGCCTTCAGGACAGCCTCACACCATCTCCTGCCCTCCTCTTGCACAGGATGAGGATATTTACAAAGTGAGGACCCTGCCCTCTGCTGAGTCACTTAGTTAAACTTCTAAACATCTCAAATTGACTCAATGAATCAACCATAACAATATCCTGGAGCATAAACAGCTACCTTAGGGCATGTCCTCTACACCTCAGGATGTAGAACTGCTGAGTCACTTAGTTAAGCTTCTAAATGTCCCAAGTTGACACAATGTATCAACCATTACAGTCACTGAGCTTCTCAGCAGCATCTCTTCCCATTTTGGTGCATTTGCCTGAACTACACAGCTCATCTGGCACCAGGCAACTTCTGGCTCTTCCCCAAAGTCAAAATGACCATGAAGAGTCAATGTTTTGAACTGATTTAAAATAGTGAAGCAAACATGACAGCGCAACTAGAAAGGAAAAGGACTGGTTGGAAATTAACCTGGCTGGTGAAGCCAGAAGTTTCCAATGCTGTCCCTCACACCAAAGAGCCTTCTCCAATGGCACAGCCCAGTGGCTTTCCCTTGACCTTGGAGGATTTGAACAGGCAGAGCCTTGGTTTTGTTTTTTGTTTTTTTTTTTTGTTTGTTTGTTTGTTTTTTTTTGCGGTACTGGGGATCGAACTCAGGACCCTGCGCTTGCTAGGCAAGCGCTTATTCCACTGAGCTATATCCCCAGCCCAAGGCAGAGCCTTGGAAGGTCCTTTGCTGACTGGATTCAGATCCTCAGCACCAGGACTGCTGGGCATGGTCCTATGGCCTTGGGTCAGGACAAGAGAAGGCTCACAAAGATCTTTGATGTTTTTAGCCCCATCTGGCCCCTTGATCTTCAATTAAAATATTATAATTCTTAGGCAAATATAGAGGTAATTAATGTTCAACAGAAAGTAGGGGCCACACATAGAATTAGGAATAAAATAAAAATCACCCATTCCTTACTCAGAGATAGTCATCTGAAAACTGGGTTTATTTTTTTCAATCTTTGTACATATGCATGTGTGTACATGTTGGCTAAGAAGTACACTTATATATAATATCTCATGGGCATTCTCTTATGTTATTAAAACTTGATAGTTTTGTTGGATGAATAAAATGCATTTCATGGCTATGTTCTTACTTATTGAAGTCTTCTTCCTTTGCTGGCACCTAGGGTTGCTTACCATGTACTATGAGCAGATTTTGCTGGGCATCTGTATTAGGGATTTTTATTAAAATCTCTGCTGGAGTCCCAAGATGCACCTCTGAGCTAGATTCTTAGTAATGGAAGTACTAGCTGGCCGAATGTGATAGCAAAGTCTACTTGGATCGAGGGCTAAAGTACTTGTTGGAAGGATTATATGGTTTATGTCCTCAACACCAGGGTATGAGGGGAGATCTCTCCACTCTTTATAGAACTACAAATACTTCTGGTCACCTTTTCCTGACGTCATCTTACTGGCAGAGTGGAAAGGGAGTAGAGAGTTCACTCTGAAAGCCTGGCTCTTATGTGGGGGGAGGGCTGGAGGGAGGAATAAAGTTTCATTTCAGATCCTGTACAAGAGGATGGACCCTGCATTTCTCTTTACCCACTCTCCAGTGTACACATTCAATGTGTAGGCTGGGTTCATGGGGAAGAAGTGAGACACAAGGACGCAGGAGAGGATGACGGGGCAGGCAGTGGGGACAGCGATGGCGGAAGGCACGGGAGAGTGGAAAGGAAGGTGAGCAGAGGGTCCTAGTGATCACCTGGACCAAGTGAGGGGGACAAGGAGGAGGAGGGAGTGAGGACCACTCTTTGGGCTTTGGACAGTTCAAAGTATTATGATTTTTTAGCACTGAGTCCAAACCCTCTCGCCTTGCCTTGTTCTGCTTCTAGAGTAGTTTTCCTCCCTCTTCCCATGTCCCCTAATGTACATCCACTGTTTCTCAGCTGGCCTTGTGTCAAATGGTGTGAAGACACCTTATGCTGAAAATACCTACTTGGCCCATCTCTTAAAAGGGTAGAAGAAGGCAAAGCACAGACAAGTAAATTAAAACTAGGTAAGACTTCAGCTCATGATACAATGTAATGGGGAAAGAAATTGGGTGTGGTGGCAGAGAATGCTGAGGGTGTGTTAGTTATCTATTGCTCTGTAATGATAACCTCAAACTTAACAGCTTAAAACAATGAGTGTCTATTATCTCAGGTTGTGTTGGAGGATTCATTTCCAAGCTCACTCCCACAGTAACTGGCAAGTCTCAGATCTACATACGTCATTGGACTGAGGCACTCAATTCCTTGAGAGATCAGGTAAAGGCTTCCCTCAGTTCCTCAATGTCTGAACCTCTTCACTAGGCAGCTCATTACCTAGCAGCTGCCTTCTCATAGTGGGAATGACCCAACAGAGCAAATGTGCCTTTGAGATGGAAGCCACAGTTGTTTCATAACTGAATCTTGGCAATGACATATGATTACTTCTCTGTGTTCTACTCATTAGAAGTGAGTCTCTAAGTCCAGTCTATGTTTAAGGGGAGGAGAATAAAGTGCACCTTTCTCAGGGAGGGTAGCCAAGAATTGATGGGCGTATTTTTCTAAACAACCACAAAGGATATGATTTGTTTTAGCATTAACTTACTGTTGTAGTCAGGATTTACAAGGGAAAGAATTTAATATAGGACACATATTTTGTAGGATTATTTTATAATATTCACCCAAAGAGTCAAATTCAGAAGAGTGTGGGAGATCTGTCCACACACTAGAGACCCAAAGAATCCAGCTCAGGGCCTGAATCTCAAGGCAATGTCCTGCACTAGTCTAGCTGAAGACCTAGAGCCCATGGCAATATCTTTCATTAGTCCACCTGTAGGCCTAGAGCCTACAACAATGTCTTATGAAATCTGTATCAAGGATCTGCACTGGGAAGGCCCAAAGGTCAGTGGTGGAAGCTAGAAAGTCTGTGTCAACACGATGAAGGATCTGTGCCAGCAGGCTGAGGAACCTGCAATGGAGCCAGGAAGCAACACTCAAGGTAAGGACTAGAGTTCCCCCCAAAAGAATTACAGCCATTCTCGGTGACAGTGAGGACCTGAGTTCCTCCTACAATGAGAAGAGCCAAGTTCATATCAGAACTAGCCAGTGCTGGAAGCTTCTTCAGGAGAATCAGCAGCACACCATCTTCCCTTCCAGTTCTTTTTATGGTGTTGGCAACAATCTTTAGGTGGGCCCTCCACATCCAGCACCACACTCATTCAGTTCAGTGGGGTATTACAAGTTGACTATTAGTTAATCCACTACATTTACATAGGAAGTTTCTAGAAATTATTAAATATATAGTACATTTCATGTAGAGCTTAATGTAGTAAATTTATACTGATTCAAATCCCTTTAACTAAAAATCTCAAAGAAGATATAGTTCAGAATTGTGAGATTTTTAAAAGAAATATTCTGCATACAAGTTTTATATGTGATATAAAACTTCCTAGTAGAGCTTGGGGCCAAAACCTCTAATTAAATACATTAATATTCCATAGTGAAACAAATGAATATTCATATCATGTGGGATAAATATAGACTATGAATATCCTTTTGTCAGTGAAGTTCAGATTTGTGAACAAACAAAGCTGTGCCAAACACAGAAAAGAGTTTTGAAGTTTGCGATTGCAGTTTGGGAGTTACCAACCCACACTAAATCTTTAATAACATGCTTATCTAAAATAAATAGTAATTGCTTATTACTTGCTGTGGTTTGAATGTTTGTATCCCAGCAAAATTCCTGTGCTGAAACCTAATCTTGAATGTAATGGTATCAGAAAGTGAGGCCTTCGGAAGGTGTTTAGGTCCTGAGAGTGAGGCCCTCATCAATAAGATTAGAACCCTTATGGAAGTGACCCCAGAAACTTCCTTTGCCCTTGCATCATGTGAGGACTTGGTGTAGAAATGTTACTATTGCTTATAAACTATGCCACTGTGGCGTTTTGTTACAGCAGCCCAAGACAGTACTTAAGATTTTCAAATCAAAAACTCTCACAATTAATGTAGTGGGTTTCAAAATTCCCCAAACCTCTTAGGAGACCGTAGACACTGTGAAAGGGCCATTGCTTCAGGTCTTCCTCCCTACTCTCTGTGATGAAGGGGTTGGGGAACTGGAGGTTATGTCACACAAGATCTCTTGTCAATCCCCAAATATCCAAGAACACACACTTTCCATGTGGCGTGGAG
Organism: Dinomys branickii; assembly: GCA_004027595.1. Lineage (NCBI taxonomy): Eukaryota > Metazoa > Chordata > Mammalia > Rodentia > Dinomyidae > Dinomys > Dinomys branickii. The sequence continues at coordinate 68,447 of PVLD010007015.1, forward strand.
GGAGCAGGGACGGAGCTGAGGACCCTGGGGGAGGCAGGGTGTAAGGGGATGGATGGACGTGATGGTGGGCCAGGAAAGTGGGTGGGTTGGGCTCAAGAGGCATCACATGGACTCTGTGTTGGTGAGGGGGAGGGGAAGGATGGGTTCCAGGGAAGGAAGTCCCTACTGTCTTCCAGGGCCTTCTAGTGGACTTGCAATTAGGGTAAAGGACTGTGGAATTAGATGCTTCATTTGAAGAGCTGGAGGGACTTGAAGGAAAAAGGGCTGAATCCCAGGCATGGGGCATTTATCATGAAAAGATCTGAACAGAGTCAAGGGGCTCCACTGTAGAATATCTCTAAAATGCATGCCTGTAATTCCAGCCTTCTGGAAGGCTGAGGCAGAAGGATCACAAGTTTGAGCCCAGCCTGGATATTTAGCAAGACCCTGTTACAAAGTTTAAAACAGCAAAATAAACAAAAGAGCTGAGATTTAGCTCAGCATACAGGCCCTGGAATCAATCTCTACCATGGGAAAAAAAGGCAAAAAAGAGCTTGCTTGCTTGCTGAGAAGCACCACATAAGGAAAATCTAGTTCTGTTAGCAGAGGTGATTGTTCTTCTTCCTGAAGTTAGGAAAGAAATGAAGACTGGGATGGAACGTGTCCTGGTGAGGCTGAGAACGCCTGGCCCCTGCTTGAGTCTTTAGGCCCCGTGGCCTCTTGCTAACAGCGCTGCGGCAGCTCACCGGGAGGGTGACAGTGGAGGTCACTTACTGAGACACTAGCTGACCTCCTCAGGAATCTAGGAAAAAGCAGATGTTCTCCTTCCTCTTCGCTAACCTCCTGTCCCTTCTTCCTTATGTTCAGGAAATCTGGACACACTGAGCCCCCAGGGAAGAGGTTTTTGCTTCAGAAAAGTCCTGAGCTGACTGTCTCAGAGGTCTCGCTTGTGGGCCCTGGGAGACACAGGACATGGAATCAGATGTGGCCAGAGAGTTTTGACCATGATGGGAGAGGGGCAGGTGGGCTCTGCGCCTCGCTTCCCACACAAGGAGAGGTGGCAGGTACACATGGCTGTGTGCGGTTCCCAGAAATAGCAGGATCTCAAGCTCAGATCGTCTCAGCCCAAGTGGAGACCTGCATGTCCATTGCTGGGATGTGGGGCCGGTCACCGACCTGTGCTCATGCATGCCAGAACTGCCAAACCTAAACCTCAGGGCAACTGCAGTTCCCTGGTGAAGGAGCACGCAGAGGAGTCTGACCCTGAACCCACAACAGCCCTGTCCCTAGTTTAACAGAAATGGGAAACACGGGCCTTAACGGCCTTGTGTTAAAGGCTGGTGGTACTACTGGGCGGGGGTGGGACCTGTGGAGGAAGTGAGGTCATTGGGGGGGTGTCCTCCAGGGCTATGGTCCCCCTTTCCTCTCTCTCCACTTCCAGGCTGCAGTGAGGTGAGCATCTGATGTGATCTGTGGCCTCCTCCCCAGCCCCACAGCAGAGGGGCTGACCCACCACACACAGAAGTCTGTGAAACCATGAGCCACAAAACCTTTTTCTTTCCTGAGGTTGATTCAGGTATTTTGTCACCGGAGCAGAAAGTTAACACACAGCTTCAGCTTTGGTTGCCTTTCTTTCCTTCTATTTCCTTTAAAGAGTATGTTGCTGTCCCCTGGACCCCGGGAGCTCTCTGCACAGCCTCTACTTCTCTTTCCAGCTTATGCCCCCAGGTCCGCTCTCTGCCTCCAGCACTTGGAGAGGCTGAGGCAGGAGCATCACAAGTTTGAGCCCAGCCTGGGCAACCTAACAACTTAGGGAGACCCTGTTTCCAAATTAAAAACATTTTAAAAAGGCTGAGGATGTAGCTCTGCGTGAAGGCCCTGGGCTGTAATATGACCTTGGTGCCTGTCCTGCAGGACTATTTTTCCATCCCTAGCACTCAGAACAGACTTGTCCCTTGTTCTTTCACACAGAACATGGCAAAAATGGAGCAGCTGGTTATGTGAGGCTGCCCTGGGTACTTCCAGTCTGCTCCAGAAGACTCCCACCACCAGGGGCAGAGCCCAGCCTGGCTCTGGGAGGGTGACGGCCACGTGGAGGAAAGCTGAGGTACTCACCAAGCCCACCTGAGACCAGGGAGCCCACAGGCAGCTGACCACAGATGCAGCAGTAAGCAGAGTACTGCCCCGCTGGACCCAACTACCCCGAAGCCTGGGAGAAGCAATACCCGGTTGTTACTGGTTGTCAGTGGTAGTTGGGTTTTGCTGGGTGGCAACAGTTGATCATGAAAGCTTGAGTACCTGGGTGGCTCTGAATTCTCTGGACACATCTCTAACCCAACCAGCCAGACCTCATTAGGCCCCAAAGCAACTTTTTTTCTCATTAATTTTTAAAAAATAAATCTTTAAGCCTCCAGCGTCCTCATAGCTCTCAAAGCAATTCTTCCCAGCACAGCATTCTGTCTTAATAATGGACCCTCCAGGACTCAAGCTGACTAGATGCACTGGTGGGTGAACGTTTAAAAGTCTGTTGGTTTCATCTTGCAAATCCGGCTGATCTATGGCTCTTTCACAGAATTATAATTCCTGTCTGTTTATCCCAAAGAGAGCTTAAATCAGTTGCTTTGTTGCTGGAGCTCTCGGAGAAGCATTCTGCCAGCCAGATGCTCATCTGATTTCTGCTTCTCTGGCGTCTGGTGCAGCCAGTAGTCAGGATTTCTAAATTAACACCCAAGACAAGGTCAAAGTAATCATAAGTTATACCCCTTTTCCCCCTAGTACTAAGGAATTGAACCTAAGGCCTTCACACTAAGCTACGTCTCCAACCTATTTTTATGTTTTATTTTGATACAGGGTGTCTCTGAGTCAATAAGTTGCCAGGCTGGGCTTGAACACATGATCCTCCTGCCTCAGCCTCCCAGAGTATTGGGATTGCAGATGTGTGTCACCACATCCAGCTTGCTTTCTGCATCTGTATGGAGACAGTGTGTAGATGGAGATGTGTGTGCCCTGGTCTTATCTCTGTAAGGCTCAGGACTGTGCTGGTATCTGGCAATTTATTGCAAGCTTATCAGTTTTTCATCTCCAGTTTCAGCAGAGGCAAGAGAGATCTTTTGCCCTGACGTCTTTGAATATTAAACTCTGATTCTTTTGGTAAAGGAACAGGCTAATATTTCTAGGGGCAAATACAAAAATTAAATCATTAAGTATACTAGAAAGTTCATGCAGTAGATGACAGTTGTTCCTTGCGGGTGGATTAGGACATTGAAATTAACGCTAGTGATGTCCTTTGCTCTTATTATTTTTAATGCCTTTTTGTTTTGTCTAAAACTGAATGCTAAGAGGACTAAAACAAAGCACAAAGAGACCAACAGCAAAGACAAGTACAACCCTTTTGATTCCATGCAACAAAGCTTTAGAACTCAGGGTACAACTCTCCTGCGACACCGGACATATAAAGAAAATCTGTTGTATTGTAGTAGGGAGTAGGATACACTGCTACTTACAGATATTTCTCCATCAGGATGCCAGGAGGATAAATAATTTAGACCACCCAGTCCAAATCAGACAGTGGCATGGCTTTTAAGATGAGAGCATAGTTGAAATGCCAGAAGTTCTAGTTTTGATCTAAGCATCTAGTCATGTTGACAAGCCAGAAAGAGGCCGCCCACTTGGATAAAGAGGAACAATATTTGATCTAAAAAGTAAAATGGAGTTGACTAATCCAAATAGTTAGTGGTAGTTCTGAGGTTGCCAGAGAATGCACATTAAAATTGCTGATGTTTATGAAAATATGTGTCCCTGGGATTTGTTCTACATTTATCCCCCCATGGCCCAATGTGGGGGAGTGGGTGAGATTGTATTTCAAAGCACTTCCTTTCCAAAACATTCCTAGCAAAGGAGGAAAGGAACTGGGCAGAGCCCATAGTGTGGAAGTTGAAGGAGGTGGGGAGAATGAATTAGGGCTCTGAGATTTTGGGCAAGTAGAGAGAGACCACTGCTATCTGGGTGGGCAGGAGAAATCCCTTAGGGATGAAACCAACTTAATCGTCAAACCTGCCCCAGGCTGGCACCTCCGAGGGAACTGGCAGTCCCTGGGAAAGGGAAGACGGACTTTGTGCATGGAGCTCTTAAGCACTTTCACATTTATAATTGTCTTCAACCCAAAAAAGAAATCCTATCACATAGTCCTATCACCAATTTGTGATAAAGAAATAGACTGCTAAAAATACAGTATGTAACATGCTTGTTGTCTAAGAAACCACATCAGGACTTGAATTCTGGTTGTTGCTACGGATGCCTTGGCTCCTTTTAGAAGACACAGTGCTGCAGGACAGCAGCACCCCCCCCCACCTTGAGGAACGTGTGCTTTCAAAGAGTTATACACTGTTTTGGACATAGCAACCTCAAGGTACCTTAGGAGGTGGGCTAGTCTTTGGGCATCATTAGAGTTAGCCAGATGTCTTAGTTAGCTTTCTGTCACTGTGATAAAACACCTGAGGTGATCAGCTTGTAAGGGAAGAGTTACTTTGGCTCGCAGTTTTGGAGGTTCTGTCACTAATCAGGCTAGGATTGTTTTGCTCAATTCAGGTAGAAGTTGTGAATCGGCAAAGTGCAGCTCTGCCAGAAGTCCTGATGTCACTGACAACACCAGGTAATGCTGGATGCTAACACTGACACAGCTACCTTCTGGTCACTGCTGCTGCTGGCCGTCACCCTCGGGGTCCAGCTTGTGCTGGACACCTTAGGTCAACTCTGGCAGGTGCTGGTGTCTACTGCTGGTATTTGCTGGCTGCTGGTCTCTATAGCTCTTTGGTATTAAGACCAGTGAATGTTTATTCATCTTTCTTTGAATATAACCATCTGCCCACACTACTCAGGATAAAAATCCCTAGTGGATTTACATGGCTCTGGGAGCCCATTCTACTTGAGGAACAAACTGCATGCAGGCTTGTGGGAGCACCAACACAAGTCTGCAGCAGCAGGGCTTGTGCTGCAGCACTGGGGGTCAGAACCCTGAAGGGAGCACGAGAAGCAGCTGGGAAGTGTTACTGCAGTAACAACTTGCAGATCTGTGTTCAGGGAGGGAGAGGAGGGAAAGTTTGCTGTGATGTAGGGTATGCAGATAAGGGGCCCAGATCCCTCTTTTTGATCTGAGGCCCTCCAGCATTCCTCCTCATTCTTCAGAAGTGCAGTAGTAAGGTCTGAAGTGTCTTGAGTAGGGGAGGCGCCATGCTGCCTGGCTGTCTGCACTCATGTTGGAATGCAGAATGGTATTTTGATAGCCAGCGAGGACAGGGGAGCAAACTGCCCCAGTCAATGGGGGTGCCAAGGGTGTCCAGGGGAGCAAGGGCGAGGGCAGATACCCACCACTGAGCCACACCCACTTTCCAATGGGAGCAGAGGCGGGATATTTTTCTGTTTCAGTCCTAGCCTACGATCAGCCCAGTCTCTTGCTTTGGGCCCTTGGTGAGACAGACATGGTGGAAGGACATGTTGGAAAAGATGCTCACCTCACAGCCAGCAAGCAAGAGAGGGAGAGGAGGGGCTGGGGTTCCACAACCTTTTTCAAAGGTGTGTTCCCTTGACCTAAAGTCCTCCTCTGGCCTCCACCTCTTAAGAGTTCCATCGCCTTCCAATAGACCATCCTGGGGACCAAGTTTTCACATATGGACTCTGGGAGACATTGGAGGTTCCCGCTATGGCAGAAGGTGTGGATGAGGATTCCCAGGGAGGAGGAGGTGGGAAGAAGCCACTGGAGAAAGCCCTGAGCATGCCTGATGGAGAGCACCATGAAGAAGCCCTGAGCAGGACTTAAATCAACCAATGGGCTTTTCATGTTTACTTGTGAGTCTGTCCAAGGCCTAGGCTCCTTCTCTCGAAAGGGGCAGTGGACTCATAGTGAGTGAACCTCTGTGGGTCATTTACCCCTACTGAGGCCTGTAATGGTGGACAAAGCCAAAAAGCCTCAAAGGATAAGACAAGATCACAGCCAAGGACACTAGATACAATCTCAACAAGATAAAGACTGCAGTCTCAGGCATCTCACTCCCGGGGTATTAACTTAATATCTCACTTGGAGAAGTCCTTGAGTGATTCTTGAGTACTCCTCTCCCTTCTGATAACTAAATAAATACAGGCCTCCCAGAGAAGGTCTTAGTCTTAGCCCTGAGAGTATCTTGAATTCTGCAATAGGGCTTTGATCCTCTTGCAGCCATGAAATCATTCCATTCACCTCTTTTTATTTAGCCTTCATGATTCACTCATTTGGAAGATTGTAGACCTTATCAGTCCACAATAACTATGGGATATTATTAACCAGAGAGATGCCCACAGCACGTGGAAAGAACCCGTTCTGGACTGGAGATCACAAGGCCCAGAGTGGACTCAGTGCTGACTGAGCTCTTGAGGGGAGATTGGTCTCAGTACACCCAGATGTATGATGCAGAAGCTGTGGAGAAGATGATCATGAGTATCCCCTAGTGCTTATGGAGATGTGCCCGGTGGTCCTGCCTGCACAGAAGATGGAAGCCTGTGGAGACGAGTCATCAGTGAGAGGCACTGAGAAGTTGCGAGGCAGCTTCGAGGAGGACCCAGGGCCACTGGAAGCAGAGTGCACCAAGGTAAAGCTGGGAACTGTGGGCTATTCATGTGTTCTTGTCACACCAAGCACTAAATGGGTGTTTAGAGGGCACGCTGAGTGAGATTTTCTTAAACCTGCTATTTTCTAGTTTCCATGTATGTATTAATTTAGCCAATCAACAAATGTTTATTGACTGTCTACTCTGGTCTGGGCCTTTCGCTGGGCATTGGATAACAGGATGACAAGATTGGATCTCATCAAAAGGTCTAAAATTTAGTGAGGAGACAGGAACACTGGTGATCCCTTTGAGAGGGTTCCATATACGCGTCCTCCTCTCCTTCCTCACGTGCTGGACTTTTGTCCTTGGAGTTGGTGACTCAGATGTCCACGGCCCAGCAGCAGGCTATGGGTGGTACACGAGTGGCATCCCCAGACCTGGTTTATTCCTTCCACTGAGTACTTGTGCTCCCCAAGACAGGGACACTTGAGAAAGAGCACACTGGTGAAAAGGACGCTCATCTGCATGTATTATATACTGGGGTGCATTATGTACATGTGTGTTATACATGTATGTACTATGTATCTGTATTATATATGTATACTATATATGCATGTGCAATATATGTATGTCATACACACCTGTACATTATGAATGTATTATATGCAGGTATTATAAATATATAATGTATTATACATGTACTCTATATGTATGTGTTAGGTATGAGCATGTTATATATGTGTTATAGCTCCAGGTATATATTATATTTATACCATATGTGTGTGTATTATGTATGTGTATATAATGTATGTATTTTATAATGTATGCATTTCTTGAATGTGTGAGGTGCTTTTCTGTGCCTTCTCCTGGAGCTCATGGCAGACACAAGACAGGCACCATCTACCCAGTGGGTTGGAGTGTTCAGGCTAGGGGCAGTGTGAGAAATGTGGGAGCAATTCGTGCTTCTGGCAGAGACTGGGGTTATGGATGTGTAAGAGGTCTGCTCCGCCCCATGATTCCAGGGGCCAGTCATGGATCTTTGCGTGAACCATTCATCAGCCCCCAAGCACAGGACTCTGCTCACTTCTCTCTGGCCCCTTCTGCTCCTGTCGCTGCCCTGGTAGCAAAGCATCTCTCTGGCCACAGAAACTGAGGGTGTCCGGGAGAGTCGGCTGGAGACCCCAGGGGTGGCAGAGCAGCCTGTGATTTTCACGAATCCCTTCTAAGGCAACCCCACTTATGCTGGCCCCTACCCTGATTCTGAGGCTGTCCACAGTCCCTGCCCTCACAGAGCAGAGCCCAGCGTGGACAAGAGAGGACAAGCCCTCCAAGCTAGTCTTGGGCAGCACATCTATTCAGCTTCACAGGCAATGTGGACCAAGTCTCACAGATGAAGTCTTTCCCTTCCTTCTTTTTAAAATTCAAATAGCCAATACGTATGCAATGCACAACACCCAGAAGATACGAAAGGGGTAGGCATACAAGGTAGGCTCCCTTCCGCTGGCCCCAGACCTGACTGTCACCACTGCTGACCCCTGTACCACCTTCTAGAGTGAGCCCAAATCTGCAAAATACATTCTGAGTGTGACTGTCTTTACCAGACGCCCCCCATACCACAAATTGCACACTCAATTCAGACTGCCCCATCTCCTCTAATATGGTGCCCCCTCGGAGCTCATCCCATATCTGGGCCTAACAGTCAGCTTCCTTCTTTTTAAAAGCCACATAGATTCCCATTTATGTGCCCTAATTTACTTGAATATTGCTTATTGAAGGATCTTTATGCCATTTCCAATTTTCTTTAATGCAAACAATGCTAGAATGAATGATCACAGACATAGATCATTTTGATACATGGGTGCATTTGGGCAATAAATTCCTGCAGCAGAAACTGCTCTGTGAGAGAACATGAGAAGTTTTCATTTTGGCAGACCTTTCCAAATGGCATCCCACTGAAGCTGACATAGTTCATCACTCCCCAGCCCCACCCATGAAGGCATGGGGATAGGGTGCTGGACTGCACATTCTGGTTCCAGTGCATGACCTCCGGTTGGAAAGAACCCAGGTTAGTCTCATTGATATGAATGTGGGCAACTCATATCCTCTACAGGGGCCTCAGTGTCTGTAGCCATAGAATGGCTTTGCCACCTGTCCAAGCAGTGCCAGGGCAGAAGCCACAGATTGGCTGGTATCCTTTCTAAACCGCAGGCTGGGACCAAACCAACAGACCTCCTGGTGTGTCAGTTCATAGCCTGGACATGACTGGTGAACTAGGACAAGGCCACCTTCCCCAAGGACAGTGTTAAGTGACCACTGAACCCTGTCTGTCACACTTCAGGCTTCCAGAGGGTCACAGAGGGAGTGAGGAACCACACATTTCAATTTTTCTTATTGGCCTTTTGGGGACAAAGAGTGAGTTGAGTTCTAATGTGATCACTACATTCAGAATAAAGTTTTAAATGCATACTTGCCTGTTTTCCTGCAGTTTCCAACTTTATATTATAAAAATACTTAAGTAGCACTTTTAGCCAGGCATGGTGGCACATGTCTGTAATTGTAGCACACCAGGAGATTGAGGCAGGAGGATCATAAGTCTGAGCCCAACCTGGGCAACTTAGTGACCTCATGAGATTCTGCCTCAAAATAAATAGTAAAAATAAAACAAGGCTAGGACGTAACTCAGCACAGAGACCCTAGATTCAACCCTGCTGCCACAAAAATAAAAAAGCAAATGAATAAATAAAATAATGAATTAAAAATAACAAATGACTTTTTAAAGCCAATATCTTTATGTCTTAGTTTACAGAAGATAAATAACTGTTGTAAAAACATCAGTCAATATAGAAATGTGTGAAATGTGAAATTTCCGCATTCCTTGGCCCTCTCTCCAGCCTTACTAGCCCTGTGGAATGGCCAGGGACCGCTTGCCCTGTGTCCCCGTGGGGGCTTCTCTGTGTGTACCAAAAGCTCTCTGTACAGTTGTACCTGACTCCAGATAGACAAGCTCCTGGCCTAAAGCCACCCTACCAATTCCGCGTTCTGTGGCCTTACTTCCATCCATGGTGTCCTCACTGAGGCTGGGAACTAGAGCTACAGAAATGCATGTGGTGTTTGAGTTTGGGGTGACACTGAGTGGAAGTTCCTGGCACACTCAGGGGATGTGGAATCCCAGACATTTCCTCAGAGGAGTGACGGAACAAAGGGTGCTTAGCCTGGAAAAGAGAAGAAAACTCAACAGGAGTGACATTGTAAGCAACAGTCTTCCAGCATCTAGAGAATTGTTAGACGGAAGAGCCGTTGTCACATCCTTGTAGTCACTGCAAAGTTGTGACAGTGACTGGCTGGTGGCAGGGAAGCCAGATCAGAGTTCTAATCTGAAGCCATTATGGTAGCCTACTAAAGTCTATGTGCCTCAGTTTCTCCAACTATGAGATGGAGTGAGCAAATCCTCTGTGCTGCTTCTGGGAACATTAAAGACTTTCAGTAAGCTCTCAGCTTTGTGTCTTGGGCAGAGGGAGCCTCCAAAGCCACAGTGAACATCAACACACTCAGGGTCACCTATCCTGAAGCCCACGGTGGGTGGCTCCATGGGTACCTTGCCCAGGCTGCCAAGGCACAGAGACAAGGGCATCTGAGAGCACTCATCCAGGAGCCTCAGCAGCTGGCAGGTGGTGGTCATTTCCAGGAACTCTCCAGAGGCTCTAGGGGGACCACACAGCTCCACACCCAGCCTGTGCAGGTTTTAATACACAGCACAGCAGCAGAGAGAGACAGCACTTGGGTTAGTGTAGCAGCGTTTCCTTCTCCCACTGTAGCTGGGATGGCAGAAATTAGTAGAATTCAGTGTGCAGTGAAATACACTGAAGGTATTAGCTAATGAGGGTCTTGGAAAAAGTGAAAGTAACATCACCGAATGCTGACCTGCAACGGTGTTGATTTTGCTATTGAAATATGCAACTGGCTGTGTATGTGGTTTCAACATGCTCTGTGCCTTGTGCAGCTAGAGGAATTGGTGCCAAGGGTCACACCCGGGGTCCTCAGCATCTGAGAAACTGGCCGTGGAATTCTTCCTCTTCAGTGTCTGTCTGTCACCAGAAGTCTCCCACCACCCAGGGTTAATGGTGTGTGGGCATCTGATCTCCTAACGAGGGGTGTTCAGCCCACAGGGACTCTGATGGCTTTCTATGCTGTTTTGTTTTGAAACAGTCACCCAGGGTAGGACTGTTGAACACAAAACATGCTTCATAAGTTTATAAAATGATCCTTCCCTTGGTCTCGGAGGTCATCTTCTGAAGGTCACTGTAATGGTTGATCCACTGTGTCAACTTGAGACATCTAGAAGCTTAACTAAGAAACTCAGCAGTTCTACATCCTGGGGTGTAGAGGACACGTCCTTAGCTCTAGGATGCTGTTCATTGTGTCAACTTGAGAAGTTTAGAAGTTTAACTAAGTGACTCAGCCGGGGGCAGGGTCCTTGCTTTGTAAACATTCTGAGCCTGGCAGGAGGAGGACAGGGAGATGGTGTGAGCACTACACACACCCGAGGGCTGGTAGCCTGCTTACACCGTAAGGAAGGAAAAGAAGTTTGCTCTCCACCCTCCTTTGCTGTCTTCTGCTGCCTTGAACTATTGCCCCTCACCATGCCGCCCTGCCTTGGAGCCAGCTGATTACAGACTGAAAATTCCACAAACTGTGAGCTAAATAAGCCTTTCCTTCCTTAATTTTTAATGTTGGGTATTTTGTCTCAGCAGTGAGAGAAAAGTAACTAAGACAGGCACTGTGCACAATGTCCTCTTCAAACTAACTGAAGCAGCTCTCCAAGGATGGTTACTGGAGTCAGATCAGCCTGCTGCTGGAGTCCTGCTGGACTCTCAGTCCTTTGGGAAGTCAAGCCCTAGAAAATGGTTTTTAGGTGATTTTCACCCATGTTTCTGGCAGAATTCTCAATTTTTTTCTGCCATTCACATTCAGAGTGTGTATGTGTGCATATTGTATGTCCAGCAATATACGTGTGGGAGTTAAATGAAGAAAAACAGCACAAAGAGTAGACCTTTGGTGATACACTTTACAGACTAGATCGGGGGGCTGGCATGGAAGAGGAAGTTTGTTCCCTGTCTTGTAACTGGGTCACTCATGACCTTTCTTCTGGAGCACCTGAGGAAAGAAAGGGACAGGGTGTGCGCATCAGAACGAGGCAGACCAAAGTAGAGGTTGCAGGCCTGGTGCCAGGCCCCAGGTGCCAGGCTTAGGGATGATAGAGGTGCAGGTGGAGGCCGGCCCACCAGAGGACAGAGGCCCTCCTCCCTCACTGTGGCTGTGAGGAGAGTGAGCGTGTTCCCAGGTCGCTTTAATTTGATTGTCAAGGGAAGTGCTATGTACGCAAAAATGCTGGCATCATTTATAATGGCTCAAACTCAGCAGCTCTGATGTCTAGCAACATAGAAATGGTCAATGAAACATCAGAGCTTCCAGTCTCTTATGCAGCTGTAAGGCGGAAGGACTGGAAGACTAAGGAGCCCCATGGCGATGCATGTGGTGCAGTGTCCTTGAAAGGCAGGGCACGAAGTCTCCAGGTGCCTGAGGTGGTGATGAGCAAGGCTCACCAATGTGTGGGCACCTGCTGTGTGCCAGGGAAGCGTGTGCACCATCCCTAATGGAGAAGGCCTCCTTCCAGTGAGAATGGGACCCTGGTGGAGGGTGCACAACAAATGTAGGCATGAAAGGGAAATATGTAACAGCAGGACCGAAAGACCTCACACAGGGTGAGGGGATTGAGATGGAGGGGAGAGGAGGGGGAGTAACAAGCATTAAGATGCAGTACGCATGTGCCCCAGCTTCCCCCATGAATGCTTTCACTGTGTACTACAAAAACATGCACTAATTAAAAAGAAGAAGAGATCTTAGTGTCCCCTCTCACCTGTGTGTGACCTTCTCTCTGCCTCAGTGTCTTCATTTGTAAAGCAAGGATAGCAGTAGCACTTGCCTCCTACCATGCAGAGAGGGCTAAATAAATGAACACAAGAAATCAGGGCAAGCTGGAGCTGGGCAGGGGTGCAGTAATTCTTAGTTTTGATGATTATCACATTGTTATTTTGCCCAGTGTTGACGGTTTGGATAATGTGTTTCACTTGCCTGGCTAATCATATTGTGTAATCATAAACAAAATAATTTTTAATGCCTTAGTCTGGATCCTCCAGGAATCAGAAGCCAAGGTGCATGAAGTGTGGGAGGACTATGTGAGGGGCCCACCTGAAAGAGAGAGGGAGGGTTGCTGGGGCAGAGGATGGCCAGACCCCAAAAGGAGAGAGAAAATCACAGTGATACTATAGGGGTTCAAGGCTGAACTGTTGTTGTCACCAAGGAATGGGATTCAGAGATGATGCAGAGAAAAGTGCTGTTGGGGCCTGGTGACCCAGGGAAGAGCCAAGGGGATGGAGGGTTTGTGCTTGGGAAACTGAGAGGATGGTGGTGGAAACATTGAGGCCACCTTTGCATCTAATGGAAGTTTAACAAGGCAGTTGGGGGCTTCAGGCTGAAGTCTTCTGTGGGAAGAACCCTGAGCCCCAGCATCAGGCTTATCTCTGTCTCCGTAGTGCACCAGACCTCAGAGCCTGGGGAAAGAGTGGTCCCCTTTATGCTCAGTGATAGAATTCTGAGCAGAGATACCACATCCTTGGAGGTCTGCGAGGTAATTCTCATGAAGACCACATGTGGAGGATGCTAAAATACTCCTCTGGTTCTACAGTGAGAGGCAACAATCAGGAGGCAGACTGTCTGGGGCCTTGAAGCCTTCAATTTATTACTTCAAAGAACTTTGGAAAATTAATCAAATCTCTGAACCTTAGTTTGTTCAGTTTAAAATAGGAATAATGATAGCATTAGCCTCAAAAGGCTGCTGTGAGGAATTGCTGAATTTATGAAAATGGAATCATTCAGAAAAAGTTGCAACGATCTCTGAGTGTCTTGCGCACAAAAGTAGCATCTCTCAGGTATTTCTGGAATGTCAGGCAAAGTTCTAGGCAAGACAGGTCAGAGGCAGCTCCATAAGTACAGGAGCTCATCTATCTTCTGCTGGACAGTTTTCTGTTTTTTTGAATGTGAATGAAAAGCTTGTATAGTTGGTTGTCACTGGCAGGCATCTTAAGTGACCATGTTGAGGGCAACCAATTTATTTCATGAGGCAGCCGTCTTATATGCTGAGGGCAGCCATTTTATACACTGAAGGCAGCCATCGTGTATCCTGAGGCTAGCCATATTAATATCTTGAGGGAAGTGAGCCTGAGGATAAAGCCAGAATATGGAGAAGAGTGGAAAGGAATGGCTGAGAAGCAGAACAGGGACCTGACATGGGATTTTCCTAGTGTAAGTCATTTAGTTACAGTAATCTTTTAACCAAGTTGAGCAAGGATTTTTACTGACCCTTGGACCTTAATTAAACCTTATAGGCACAGCGAAAGGGAGATTCTAGGAGAGTTCCATTTCATCTGAGGACTTGGTAGCTTATGATCACATTCCTGGCCATCCAGGCAGCAGTCCCACTTTCTGGGCGGGCTCTCTGCTGACGCTCAGAAGCTTTTCTGCCTCCATCTCTGCCGTGGTTCCCCTCGTCCTCTCCGATGGCATCTTCCAAATTTGCTTATGGAAGCTGGCACCGCAGTCCTCTTCTGACCCTGCAGTTCACAGGCAAAAGCAACTCTGTCCTCACTTCTCCCCCACCACCCTGGCAGTGCTGGTGGGCATGAAAGAAATACAGCCTGAGCTGTTAGTGCTGGGAGCTCCAACCTGTTGGCAAAGAAACCCATCTCCCTCTCCACGTTCCCAGCTATGAAACACCCCTCACCCTTCTCATCAGACTCTCATCTGTCATCCCTGGGATTGTTATGATAATATCTTGAATTTCCATGAGTTTCATATGCTTGATGACATTTTCCTGCCTCTGGCTCATGGCTGCCATCTGCACAACCCAGGACTGCAGCCCACTCACGGTCCTTTACAGTGTTCGCATGGTGCCAGGGAACGAGCCACATCTTCTTCTTCGTGGATCTGTCCCTTGGCCTCGTGGTGGGGAGAACCGTGTAACCAAAATGACTTCATCATGAGACAAATGAAACTGGGCTTTGCTTGCGTGGAGCTCCCTCTACGATCCTGAAGGGGCCATAGCATTGCGTTCACATGGTCATATATGTGTGAAGTTTGTACTAAACTAGAGGATTTCAATGGTGGTAGTTAAATGGCTGTATCTCTATTGTCAGACTTTTCCTGTGTCACTTTCCCTGCATATCAAGTGGCATATCAAGAGTCTGTGGGGACTTCAGGGATCCTCAAAGAGAAGTTAAATGGAGGTTCATTTAGATTTTAGTTTGTTGGAGATACACACACACACACACACACACACACACACACACACTGCCAGTTTCAGTCACCTCCATGCAGAATCAAATTGTTCTTAGCAAGGTTCAGAACTTCATTACTGGCAGTTAGACCTAAATCTGCTTAGTCTGATTTTAATAATAATAATAAACTTAGTGTTCACTTTGATGTGTTTGGGTCCAAAAATATTCCTCTTTTTATGACTTATAGCTAGATGTCTCATCCCAAATATCTACTCATAGGTGGGGCTTTGGGGAGTGGCTAGATCATAAGTGTGTGATACCCTGTTATGGGTGCATGGTAACTAGATCAGCCCACTGATTGGTTTAGCACAGCTCTGGGAGTGGGTAATGGGAAGGCTCACCTGGGTGTGGGGGGCAGCAACCAATAGGCTGGTAGCCTGAATGGAATAAAGAAGGAAAAAAGGCTCGCTGCTGGCTGATTCCTCTTTGCCTTGCCTTGGACGCTTCTTCTTTCCCAGGCTCCTCTGCCGTGCTGCCCTGCCTTGGAGCCAGCTGACTATGGGCTGAAACCTCTATGAGGTGTGAACTACAATACACCTTTCCTTCTTTAACTTGTGGGTACCAGGTATTTTGTTCCAGTAACAAGAAAGTAACCAAGATACCTCTAATTTCTTAACTTAGAGGGTGGCAGCATTTGATACCATGCCCTACATCCGGTCCCCATAGTTTCTCAGTTCTGCCTTCTCTGTGACTCTGCTGTGACCACACTACCAGACCGGATGCCTCACTTTTCCTGAACCATCCTGGCAAAGAGAATGTTGCTCATGCTATGCCTGGGCCTGAAATGGCCCCACGCATCTGTAGCTCCATGGGGGTCTTCATGATACAGAATACCAGCACAGATGGAGAGAACAGAAACTCATAATGCGGGACTCTAAGGAGATACCAGTGACAAGCTGGTAAGCACGTGTTAGCAGTTCAAAGAATAAACTGCTCACAAGTTTAAATATCACATTGTTTCTCTTCTGTGAGAAACCAAAAGCACAAATAAGGACCAAAATGGGTGAGAGACATTGGGAAGTAGGAAAAAAATTGTCCAATGGGAAGAAGGAGGGAGGGGGAAGGGAAAGGAAAGAGACTAGAAGGAAAAAATGGAAACAAAGCTTTTGCAAATAAAGAGGAGGAGAAGGCTAAAGGGAGGGGAGGGGAATGTAGAAAAATAGAATCATGTATTTATATACAGGTACAAATTCCCCATGAGGAATGTGATCTTTATGTACATCAAAAGAGTACCACATTTTGTTTAAAGAGAGTACTGCTAAACATAATTAAAATAATTAAAACTAAAAAATTTAACAACTAGAAACATTAAAATGCCCCAGTTTTTCTTATAACTCATATATGAAATAAATGTTACAGAAATTCCCCCATATTTGAGAGCATTCTTTAAAATTTCCATGACTTTTGTGATAATTTTAAAAAATAAAAAAAATTTTCTAATTTAGGAAAATAAAAATTTGTGATGTTGAAACTTTCCTAAACTATCAGGGTATCAAAATATAAGTTTCCTTGAACTGTACTAGAACAAAGACTAAATTAGCTCTTTCACTTTTCATAGAAGATGGTATTATTAATTTATTGACAGGTTCAAAGGCAATGAGTACAAACAGCCAAAAAATTTTGGAAAACAAAACAAAACAAAAACCACACTGTATCAGTGTGTCTGGTAGCTCATTAATAAAATATTGTCACCCTGGATCATGTTATGTTTGCATTGCATGTAATTATTTGATCATAATAATTTATGGCAATGTGTTTCATTCAGAGTAAGTGTTCACTCTCATTATAGTGTAATTTTGATTCTTTTCATAAAATCAGGTCCCTAATACACAAGTGTCTGCCCCAGGTGACCTGGGTCCTCTCCTGTGCAGGAGCAGTCAGAAGTAAGCTGCCTCCTCTAATCCTGGCTCACCTGATGGCTGGGCCAGCCTGACCTGTGTGGGCCTCACAGAAGCAGGCCTTCTAGGGTCCATCTGCAGCCCTGATTCTTGGAGTTTGTCTGGGAAACAGAGGCCTTGATGCTCCCCTCTCTGGTTCCGTTTTTCATCTCTAGGAGCTCAAGCTAAATATCTGGGCTGTGTACAATGTACAACCTTAAAATGTCATTGTTCTGGGATTGCTCTAGTCTGAGACCTAATGAATGACTATAAACACACAATGAAGTATTTCTGTAATTAACTGGTAGTGCACACTATTTAAGAATCCCTCTCTGTCCCTTGGACCTGCCGATGTCTAACCATCTGCCTACCAACTGACCCACTGTGCTGTTTAGGTCTGACGAATCTCCAGCCTTTCTTATGCATCTGTCATCTACTGTCCACTGCAGTAGATTCATCTTCCTCATCATCACCATTGATCAGACTTGGACCCCACACCCCCAGTGGCTCCTCATTCCCCAAAGGAATGAAGTCCAACGGACCTTGCCAAGGATTCAAGGTCATTCACCGTCTGTCCTCTTCCTACCTTGGACCTTGAATCACACATTCCTCTACTGATGCCGCCTCTCACAGCACATCCTTCAAGTCTTGGTCTCTGTTGCCTGAGCCACGCATGCAAGGCTTCTCCTATAAGTGTTTCCTCTGACCTTCTGCTGGAGGCCTCCCTGCAGTCCCCAAGGTGAGCCCCTCATGGAATGGTGTGGAATACAACATCTGCTCCCTCTGAATACTTTTAATGTTTCTCTCTCCCGTGACTCATTTGAAGGTGAATTTCTCTGATTCCAAGGTTGTGGTGGCCTTTTATGTGTATTTAAATAACTTCAGAGAAAAGGGATTTCACTGATCTCTGAATGTATCCACTTTTGTTAGATATCATTAAAGGGGAAGACTTGCTAGTGTGGCTTTTCAGACAGTGTGGGCCCTCACTTCCTCCATTCTATCTATGTCTTCACACTGTAGCTATTGAAGTCTTAACCCACTGAAGAATCCTGAATGAAAATATAAAGAATTACAAGAAGCTTGGGGAACATACTTTGCCTCTGTGAATAGAATTAGATACCTCTGCCCAGCCTACATTTGGCTAATCCATTAGTCTCTACTACTATAACCCAGGTGGATATTGGATGAGGGGAATTTAAACTCTGGGAGTTCTTAGGAGCCCTGAACACATGCCATTTCTGGGAGACCCTCTTTCCTCTGAAGGAGGGAAGCCTTGGAGGTCTGCTCACCCACAGGAAACAGCCAGGCAAACGTCTACACCAAAGTATGGTGAATACAGAATCTGTGTCTGAAGCCAGATGTTCTCCATGATCCCTTCAGGGAGGAGAGAGAGTCACAGTCATGGCTTGCCTGGGTCCTTCTGGATTGGGAAGTGAACTGGCTGTCAGTGACAATGAAATTGCAGGAAGCAGGAAGAAAAGAAAGCACAGGAGACAGACACCCCCCAAATAGGAAGTACTGATGGGGTGCGTAGGTCTGGGTCTGCACTCTCTCACTTCCCACTGACATAAATACAGTTCAGCCAACCCCATGCAGATCAGTAGGGACAGAATGCGCAACCCTTGCCAACACGATTGACTCACAGGAGTATCGGTTCAGATTTCAGACATGGTGGGGTTCAGGCACCAAACTTCTTGGCTGAACACAGTCTCTACCGCATCCTCTGACTCTGCTCTTCCCAATGATTTTATTCTCCCACAGGACATGGTAGCAAGTGGTCCCTGGCAACTGCTGCTTTACAAGGGGTCTCCCCCTGCTCTTCCCCCAACTGTCCCTTCGTTCTTATTATTTTGTGATAGTGGGGTTGATGTATCGCCAGCCTCTTTATTTTCTGTTTTCAAACAGGATCCTGCTAAGGGGCAAAGTTGTGCATGCCAGGCTCTAAATTGCAGTCCTCCTACCTCAGCCTCCCAGAGTGCCAGGATTACAGGAATACATCAGCTCGAGAATCCTGCAGGAGGAGAGCGCAGGTCAGCCCACCATGTATAGGTGTCGGTTTTGGGATAGGACTGTGGTTGGCTCTGCTGAGTTGTGTGCCCACTCCCGTCCCCCCACCACACTCATCCTCCCCTCTTGGGAGAGAGAGGTACTATGAATGCAATTGAGCAGGCCTAGTGCCACGGTTTCAGCTCATGTTGAAGCTTAGTCCCCAGATTCATATGTTGAGGCTATTTTGAGGTGGCATCTTTGGGAGGTGCTGGTCAAGAGGTAGAGCCTCCAACATGAGTGTACATAGCATCTCTTCTCCTCAGCTGTAACACTGGAAGCCAATGGACGCCACCAATGAAATCTCATTAACAATGAGATCTTACACATAGAGGCTTTTCAAAGACATCTGACCGACTTTGTGTCTGGTAGCGGAGTCCATGTCAGGGAACAAGCTTTTCAGTCAAATCTTCCTGCCTGGTGGACTTCTGTACTTGTGTGTAGGCCTGGTGGATGTAACTTTTTCTCTACAGAAACTGAGGCCAGTGCACATGCACTTCAGTTCTTAATAATGAAACTAAATCATTCCCTTCACGTCCGGCATGCTTCCTCATCTGGACTTAATAGAGACCTGTTCTTATGCAGGCATCTGTGGAATGTGCTGGGACCTTGCTAAAGAGGGCTGGTGGGAGGAGGAGGAAAGAAAGAAAAATGCCTGATCATTACGTGTTGGTGTGGGTGTTCGGCGGGGAAAACCAGCTAGCTGAGGAGCCGGCACTCCCTCCCATACACAGATGCAGGCAGTGACCCCTACGGTTGGGCCAAGAGTGAATCACATGTCTTGGTGTCTCTTTTGTTTACTCTCAGGGTTTAACTATGAGGCAGAGATTACTTCTTTGCCAAAGTCTAGATTTAATTAAGCATGACTAATTCTAATTTTAGAACTGAGCTTGGACCTTTCTTCTAGTCATTATTTCAAAATGGTGCTCCAGGGTAAGGAAGAGGACTTCTCCTGAGCAGCGATCTTACAGCATTAGAGAGCAAACCAGCTCAGAGGAGGTAGAAGACCCACATGGCCAGAGCTGGAAGTCCTCAGGATTGTGCAACCGGGGTCATGCAGCAAGTGAGATCATAGCTGGCTAAAATGAAGCAGACAAGTGGAGATATTCAAAATTTTAAACATTAAAGTGATTTCAGTCAAAATGCAAAAGTTGATCACTACTAGGAAGGGAAATCAAGCCCTGGAAAGTCAACTTCATTTCACATTATTGAAGTACTGTTTGAATGGTAATAGTTATGCACTATGGAACTTGCTGTGTTTAATCCTGAAACAAAGTGCAGTATATGGGAAAAGAATCCACAAAGTTACTATCGGTTCTTTTAGCCAGAAGACATTTACTGAATACCTTTCTTAAGAGTAAGGCTCTCTATCCTGCCTTGGTGATCCGTCAGCTTTCAGATCCACTATTTCAACACCACCACCATGAATAATAGCAGTACTGCATCATCACCATCTCAATAGCAGACCATCCTGAAACTGCCTCCATCCTAACACTACCACCACCATTATCACTATCAGTGTCACATTTCCAACACCATCCCTACCCCAACATCACTGTCCTCACAAACGCCATCCCCACCCCAACACCATCTCCATCTCCAATGCCATCCCCGCCCCAACACCATCTCCATCTCCAACGCCATCCCCGCCCCAACACCATCTCCATCTCCAATGCCATCCCCACCCCAACACCATCTCCATCTCCAACGCCATCCCCGCCCCAACACCATCTCCATCTGCTATGGCTTGTGGCTAGGTGCCCCCCAAAGCCTCATGCAGTCATGGGGGATGGGCTTTTCAGAGGTGGCTGACTCTGGAACTTGTGATTGATTTACGGTCCAGTGCTGAGATGAAGGAATGAGTGCTATACCTGCTCTGGGGTGGGCAGCCTACACATAACATAAGGGAAAGTCTTGCTTTCTCTCTTGTTGCTTCTGCTGTGTTCCACCACCAGGAAGAGTTGCCTCTCTACCAGGTGACTACGGACTGAAACCTCTATAAACTGTGAGCTAAATAAACTTTTCCTCCTTTAACTTTGGATGTTGGGTATTTTGCCTCAGCATTGAGAGAAAAGTAACTAAGACACCCATCCCAAAACAATCTCCATGCCAACACCATCACCATTATAGCATCACTCTCACCCGCATGCCGTCTCCATCTCCATCAGTAACGCCACCACCACCCCATCGCCGTCACCATCATTGTCAGTAATGTTATCACATTCCCAGTACCGTTCTTATGCCAGCACCATCACTCGCGTTAATACCACCGCAGCCCTATACCATCACCAATTCCAATTCAGTCTCCACACTGATAGCATCACCATCACAACACCACCCCTATCCCAACACGTCCTCATCCCAGCACCATCTCCATGCCAGCACCACCACCATCCCCTTACCATCGTTATCACTAGCGCCGTGTCCTCAGAGCTCCAGCTTTTGTTCATACACCGACACATTTTCTTTTCACCCAAGCCCTGGATTTTCATTCTCTTTGGATGGGAACAGGGGCTCAGAACAGTGTCATTGCTTGCCCGAGTTCCATGCTGATAAACTGATGGAGTTGCATCAGTCCTTGGCTTCCCTAGATTCTCGATTTGCTGTGGGACCAGGTTGCCTTACTAATGAGGACTGACAAGAACCTTAGTAATAGCATGTTATGTTTGTGTCGGCACTTACATATTTTGAAGGACCTTTACACTTTACACATCATTTGGCTTATAATAATTCTTATGGAATATCAGTGATGCATTATTATGACCAAATTTAAAATGTGGTTTGCTAAATATCTCCATCCCAAAGCAGATGGGCGGGAAATTAAGTATCTGATAGCACATTTCCAAAATTAACCATTAAAGTACGATATAGTCACAGAAGTTATTCCAGGGCTTTTGGCCAATTCCAGATCAGCTTCCTCCTGTAAACGGTGCATCCAGAAGCTAAATTGGAAGGTTTCTGAATTTTAAAAATAGCTCAAGAACAAATTGGAATTGTGAAATTTAGGTAATTAAAATGGTATAGTTTTTCACCACAAGGGGTTAGATCTGAGTTTCCTGAGTAACTACATCACTGATTTCCCACCTGCTAGGGGCTGGGCTGGACCCTATAGATATAAGAGAAATGAGATGTAAGCCTCCCATCGAGAGCTAACCAGCTGGTGAGAGGCAGACACACTGGGAGAAATGTTAACCAAGTGACAGGGCTGTGACAGCCCTCCCCAGAGCAAGATAGGAACAGAGACACTTCATTTAGCCAAGTGGGTGTTAATATGGAGCCAACAAAGGGTTCCAACTGAAGCACCCCCTGAGCTAGCTCTTGAAGGATGAAAAGGAATTAATCAGGTTAAAAGAGGACTAGGCAAAGGAGCCAGGCTGAGTGAACAACCTGTGGGGCTGGGGGACAAGCAGAGGTGTGTAGACCACCAGGAAACACAGAGAGAGGGAGAGACAGAGAGACAGAGAGACAGAGAGAGACAGAGAGACAGGGAGACAGAGAGAGAGCAAAAGAGGATAGAGAGCCAGAATAACTCATCTCAACTCTTTTTGGACTTTCCTGGCTTTAGCACTGAAGTCCCATGTCCTGGGGTCTGTTTAGTGCTGGGCAAATTGAGCTGGATGGTTACCAGAGGGGGGATAGAAAGACCAACAGGCTAAACTTGGAGAATTTAGCTGTCAAGATGTCAAGGGGAGGTGGCTTAGAATGGATCTAACTGTCAGGAATGTGTCCAAAGGCTTTAATCAGCAACACTGCATGGTCAGATGGACACAGAGGGAGGACCTCATGGGCATGGGGGGTGAGTGCAGAGTCAGTGGGGCCTAACAGTTGAACGTGAGGCACCTGATTGGAGGACAGGTGTGCGGAGAGCTGATTAAACACCTGTAGCTTGGTTTGGATTTGGTCCGTTGAACATGTCACAGTGAATGTCACGTTCTTCAGAGCAGCAGAGTCGCAGCACCAACGTTCCCAGGGCATGAGTACCACTCCCCTGAGAGGCCTGACTTGCTGGAACCAGAGGGGTACAGATTTGTAGGCTCTGAATCTTTTGTGAGAGCCCATGTAGAGCTGGGTATTATGTTTTGTTATGGTTTAGATGTAAAATGTTCTCCCAAACGTTTGTGTTCAAAGAAGAGTTTTGGATGAAGGGACTGCTATACCCATCTGCGGGTTCACCCATGGATGAGCTCATAGTTGGATGTGCCATTGGAGGTGGGGCCTGGTTGGAGGTGGTCACTGTGGGTGTGACCTGCAAGTGTATATTCTCATCCGTATATCCTCCACTCTCTCTGCACTTCCTGGTTGCCATGGGGTGAGCAGCTGTGCTCCACCATGGAGCCAGCTGACCATGGACTGAATCCTCTAAAAGTCATGATCCAAAAATGGAATCTCTCCTCTTTTAAATTGTGGTTGTTGACTATCCCATCCCAGTGATGGGAAGGTGACTAATATGTGTTTAGCTGCAAGGCTTACGATGATGAAGGATCACTTTGAACTGGGCCAAAAACACCTCAGATTGGAGAAAGTAATTGCTAACATTGAAATCTAGCCCTTAAAGCAATATTTTTCCAAGGAACTTCCTTCTGTTCACAGTTACTTAAATTTGTTAACTTTTGTAAGGGTCCTGTGAGGCAGCAATTCTACCACCGTGTGGAGGACCAGTGCTGGAAGATGTCTAGAGGGCATGCCAGCTTCAGCACAGCTGCAGAAGGCTCCTAGATGAGCTCTGTCTCAGCATCAGGGGAGGAGAACAGATCTAGCAGTGCTGGGCACATTGCTATGGCCTGGATGTGTCCCCCAAGGAAATTTGGTCCTCACTGCAGTGGTGTTAGGAACTGGGACCTTCAGGAGGTGATGAGGTCATAGGGTTCTGGCCTCAGGATTGGATTAATGTGCCCATGGATTATCATGGAAGTAGCTTTGACATAGAGATGAACACTCTTTAGTTTGTTTCCTCTTGTCATGTGATGATGGGGCCAAAGGTCTTCATCAGATGTGGAGTAGATGCTCTTGTACTTTCCAGCTTCTATAAAAAATAACTTTTTTCTTTATAAATAACCCAACTTCAGGTATACAGTTATAGCACCAGAAAGTGGACCAAGGCATGCACTTGTCCATTCTTGTCCAATCATGCCTCCATCCCAAGTCACCACATGACACCAGGCACTGGGCTGTGCACAGTCATGAAGGGAGAGATACAAGTGTGCTCTCTCTACAAGGGGAACAGGTGGGTTATATCATAGGAAACTAAATAAGTGGGGTTACAGCAGCGAAACTGAAGGAAAGAGGCAGATGGAAAGGCCATGAGAGGGCAGGTCCTTCCACCTCCTGTCCGTCCTGCTTGCCTGCCTGGAGGGGCTGCACTGACTCTCCTGTCTGTGTCTAATCCTTATGGCCACCAACACTGTCTGACTCCCAGGTCTGGCCAGGAAGTGACAGCTACCCTATCTCCACTAGCTTAGGTAAAAACAGGCATTGTGAAGAGGAGCCTGTGCTCCACACCACATGGGGCTGGGCCGTCGGTGTGCAGGGCCCATCATCCTCCTTCTGCTTGTCACTGCTCGCCCCAGCTGGGATTCTTAGCGCGGAGACAGCTGGCTTCGCCTGGTGGGGAGTGAGGCTCCTGTCTGTCCCCCATAATCACACCCAGATCATCTGAGCACCACAAGCACAGCCGACTTGCCACCCACCTTCCCAGTCCACAGGTCCTAGAGAAGAAGGTTGATGGGCTCTTCTGAGCCAGGGGTTTATCTGGGGCTGCCAGCCGAGGTGGAAGGGCTGCATCTCTAGCGAATGGAAGTTCTCTCCTTTCCAGCCCCTTGGAGGTGGCAGGGGACATCTCCCAAAAGGACAACCCACAAGCTAAGCAAATGAGCTCTGGATGTGTTGAGGGTCTTTACCGACAGCAGACACTGAGGCACTGGGAAGCAGACCAGAGAGCTGGGCTGCACAGATGCGGTTGGACCAGCAAGCAGAGGCCACACAGCATTATGGCAAGGACAGATTCTGTTGTGCTGGACACCCGGAGTTCTGGGATAGGTGAGACCAAACGAGGGTCAGACCAGCTGGTTCTAGCCTGCTGGGAAGGATGGATTGGAGAGGAAGCGGGGAGTCCTGGATTTGACGGCAGGGCAGGTGTGGCAACTGAAGGAAGGAGAAGGTGGAGCTGGAGGTAGAGGGTGTCTGACCCCCCAGTTGATTGATCTGGGATGCATGAAGAGAGAGAGAGAACATGAGACGATTCTCAGGTGAGCAGAGAGAGCCCCGGCTACAGGACGTGTACAGACGCGGAGAGTGCGGCCTGCAGCCCTAGGGGCAGGAACACGTATTAACGGCTTCTTTATTACAGGGTCTCACTAAGCCAGAGGGAAGCAGCCTTCACATTCCCACCAAGCAGGGTGGTCGGGACTGGCGAGACAGCAGCTGGCAGGACCAGCTTGCTCAGGGACTCAGCCGTGCCTGGGACAGGAGGCAGCCAGCGCCCGCTCAGCTGCTCGCCTCCCTCTCCTTTCTCCACCCGGGGAGGCTTTGGTGGGAGAGGCGGGAAGTTAAGACTTCAGGTTTGAAATTAACCACTTTAAGAGTTTCGGACACTCACGTTCTCTGTTAATTAAGGTTCCAGATGGGTGGCTCAGGATGGTTCCCTTGGAGACACCAAGAGGGAGACTTTTGCTTGCTGACCGTCCATTTGTGTCATCACGATCATCGTCATCATCATCATGATCGTCGTCGTCATCACAGTTGGGTTAGTTTTTCAAAAAGCCCAAAAGTGCTTTATTCTCCTGGAGTACAATGGATGCTTTTGGGCGTCTAGGAAAATCTATACCTTTGAAAGTTTTCGAGGGAATCTAAAGTACTTGTTAGACAGGAGGTTCTGGCTTGGGGGATGGATTTTTACCACCGAGTGTGGCTGGTGTTTTTGTTTACAATAAATTTTGCACAGACATTTCTGGCAAAGCAAAATGCTGAGCGTGAACTTTATCATAAGAACTACAGGGGGAGGGGAGGTGTCCTTCTGTGGTGGTGACAGGGCTGAGATGGATATTCAGGCTGTCACAACCACTGTGACATTCTTCATCAGAGAAAATGCCTCGAAGTTCAGGTCCTCTGAATGCAAATTAAAGGGTATATTTTCCTTTCTCCATTCAGTAGATTTATGGTTTCATTTAAGCATCACACTGCAAAATATAAGTTTCCCTGGATTTCATTCAGTAGACTGAAAACTGTCAGTTTAGGTAAAGTAAAGGTTTTACAGGACTTTTAGCCTTAGCTTTAGGTGTGAACTACATATTGATAGAGATTCCAAAGTGAGGTAGTTACCACCCTGAGAATACGGAAAAGAATGAGTAGCTCCAGGGAGCACTGACCAGGAAGTCCCTCCCCAAGATAAATGTTTTTCTCTTTTGGAACAAAATACATGTTTGTTGTGGGAAATGTTGCAGATCCACATAAATAAATGAAAGAATAAAATAAAAAAATCCAATCAATGATAAATAAGATAGACTAAAAGAGAGAGTAAAGTCACTAGGAATCTCAGAACTTGATAGAAACGCCTGTTTCTCCTGGCAGCAGCTGGTTGTGTGTATGTGTGTGTGTGTGTGTACGTGTGTGTGTGTATGTGTGTGTATGTGTGTGTACATGTGTGTGTACGTGTGTATGTATGTGTGTGTGTACTGTGTGTGTACGTGTGTGTGTACGTGTGTGTGTACGTGTGTGTACGTGTGTGTGTACGTGTGTGTACGTGTGTACGTGTGTGT
>PVLD010007016.1:0-81662 GCA_004027595.1 Dinomys branickii
CTAAATTTGCATGTCTGTATATGGGTCCATACATCTACAATTCGAAGATATCAATGGATAAAGCAACAACTACTGTTGAGACCATATCACCTTGTCTATAGATTAGTTGTGATTGTACTATTTTCTATGATAATGGGTGTCTGTTTGTCAATATGTTTTTGTACTTTTATGTTTCTAAAATAAAAAAAAAAAATATATATATATATATATATATGTGACATATTCAGCACATTCTACCATGCACAGCAAGTTATATGTTTACCATAAAAGTGATTCTTTCACTTCACTGATTCATCTACATACCTTCTTTCTCCTTCAATACAATGGAATAATAGTCATATATGAAATCCTTCTAGAAGGGCATCAATAATGATTTGAAATTTTTGACTCAATCTAGGAAATGTTCACTAAAACACCTGTAAACAGATCTGAACCTTTTACTCATGGAAACACCCAAATAAGTCCCTGCACATTCTGACACCATGAAGCTCAAACCCATATCTCCTTGGAGTGAAGGGATTTTTCTGAACTCTAATTGTGAGGTCAACAGGAGGATATGTCTAGACCTCAGTTCACTAGGGAAGGCAGCAGTAATCAGAAATCAAGGCCAGTTTCCCCAGCTTCTTGAAGAGGGACCCTCATCGTCAGCACCGCCCCTCTTCTGGTTCCACCTTTCCTCCAAAGCTATTTGTGATTTTTAAAACGGTGCCCATCACACCAAACACTTCCCTCTTGTGTTCTTCACTTCATCAGTAGCTTTAGATCTCTGATCACTTTTATTCCCCTGGTGGGTTCTTTTTGGAGCCCAGCTTGGCTAGAATGGCTGTGGTTTGAGGGAGATGCTAATTTGGGGAAAGTTGTCTAATCTCTCATTGGACTTTCAAAATGTATTAGCAAGGAAAAAGTGTTATCCATCTGGTCGGTTTTATAACCATTGAATCTCTAAAAGTCTAAGGCTATACGTATCTTGCTGTATGACCTTGAGCAAGTTATTTAACTTCTTCAAGCTTCAGTTTCTTTATCTGTAAAGTGCAGAAAGAAGGCTGAACTTCAAAGACGGTGATGATGAGGAGATAAGACATGTAAGACACTTAACAATGTAACTGGCCCAAGGTAGCTTATGGGCCATGCCTAAGAAATTTTTTTCAGTGCATGGATTGGTGAAAAAGGTGAGATTTATGTTATCCAGGATACAATCAAGAAACAAATATTCTATATCCCAGGAATTATAGAGATCCCAACATAGAGAATTAGTGGCTTAATTCTGGAGGAACCGGGAGAGCCAAACATCAGGGAAACCATCTTCCAAGAAGCACAGAATTGAGTACTTCTTGTGAACTCACCAGAAAACACTGCATTTCTTGACAAGTTCTGGGTGCTTCCACTAATGATTTCAGTTGGAACAGTGAAGAAAGCATAGCAGATGAAAAGTTTGGTGGAAAGGTGCAGTAAAAAACCCATGTCTGATTACTAGTATCCCTCAGCCCTGTCCAGAAGAGTAACACTGGCCTTCCCACCCACCTGCAAGTCTCAGGAGAGGGACCTCAGTGGTGCCCTGCACTGACCACGGAGGGAGGGGCAGGGTCCCAAGCCTGTTTTCTTACAGTGTCTCTAACCAGACTCCCTCAAGCAGTGAGCTGAACTGTGTGGATGTTCTCATCTGGTTTCCACTCTGCTTAGAGATGCTAATAAGCAGGGAAAGTGTATGGAGATTTAAAAAGAATGACCCGGGTAACTGAGTGAACAACTAAGGTTTGTGGCAACTGAGGTTTTTCTGTCAACTGCTTAGAGTTTTTTTCCAAGGAGAACTCTCCACATTATCTGGGCATATATCTTATGAAAATAATAACTGATTATATTCATATAGCAGTTTTTAGTTTGCAAAAAACTTCCATGATCACGGCTTTTGTTCTTACACTCGCAACCACCCTCCAAACTGAATATTATCACTGCAGGGTTAAAAGTGTGAAAACTAAGGCTCAGAGACTGCCAGCCAAGGTCTCCAGAATCTACCCGAACATCTAAATAAATAAATAAACAAGCACCCAGACAGGCTGTTTGTGTCAAAAGTAAAAATCCTACAAATAGAAAATTTAAAAACTATACCATTTATACTAAAAGTGTTATAAATATGTAGTACAAAGCATAAGGGTCTTTTGTAAGTGGCAATCACACTAATTTTGGACAAGACTGTATAGCTCAACCTCCTTGCCCAGAAAGGTAAAGCACTTGCCTCAGACCTAAGGCTTGACAACAAAGGATTTAGGATCCAAATTCCAGTTGCTGAACTCTAAGGCCCCACTGGTGATTATTTACATACTGACATGAACTTGGTACATTAAATGGTAGTCTTGCTTCCTGAGACTTCTTTTAGTACTTCTTTTCATACTGTTCTTTTCCTATTGTCTATAAGAAAGCATTACAGACATCAGAGACTTTAATTTGAGACAGTACATCTTTGATTAAACTTGGGAGGCTTGAGCGCAAAGTTCTGACTGACAGGAATGTAATGCAAGGCAGGAAGTGAGCCTGCGATGGGATTCAAAGGCAGAGAGTTCCAGCGTGCTTCAAACATGCTGCAAACAGCTGCACCAATTAAAAGGCAATTAAATATGTAATAAATGGAAATGCTACAAAATTGTTCAGTAAAAAAATCCAAATGGGAATCGCTGGGGTATACTCGTCAAGTGAGAAATACACGGCAAGTTGCAGGCTCTCCATTTTATTTTAGCTGATGTGCTGTCCGGCAACACCAGTGAGGCATCTTTAAGAGCAACAACGCAGAAATGACTCTTTTCAGAGCTGTACTCTGGCATGTGTGAGTGCTATAATTTCTGCTGGCCCTGTGCAAAGGAAAAAAGCGATTCAGAACTCAGAAATGGTGGCAGGGAGTTAGAGGGAAGCAGGGAAGGAGAGAATGACTGTTTGGCAGATCTGCCATGGCCTGAAGCCTGTGAGTTTAAGCATTAAATGGTGTGAGCAGCAGGGTAGAAGCAGCAGAACAGGAAATTGTTTTGAGCTGGTAAAATGAACTAATAAGGAGGTTTGTAAATGATAGCATTCAACACTCCCTCTTTGGAGAACGGACATTCCATTTTCATTACATGTCAATCCTCAAGCTAGGATAAAAGATATCTGGTTGGAGGCTGGTTAATCAAATATTTATAAGTCATTTCAATATGATAGGTCTCTGTTGGATACCAAATAACTGTGTGAATCAGTCATAGTTGATCAAGGTCAGGACCACTATTTGTCATGAGGTATGGGGTCATTATAGGACTTTGACCTAAATCAACCATGGCAGTCACCATGAAGGTAGAGGCTCAGGAAGGATGCTGGAGGATCAGAGTCAGCAACCAGTCTTCCTGAGAGGCCAAGCATGTCCCAGACAGCTGTGTCTTTGTAGGTCTGCCAGGATGTATCGCAGGTGGGACCAGGGGTGATCCTGGTCAACAGGATCAATAGTCAGGAAGATGAGCTGCACACAGAGAAGAGGAGAGTGAAGGTAAGCTGGAACTCACTGGCATTTCAGCATCTTTTAGTCACTGCATCTGACCTTAATGACCTTCAGCCACTAACTGAGAGCAGAGGAAGAGGAGAGAAGGACATGGTGCCCACAGACAGGGCAAGAATCAAAGGGGAAGGGCATAGAAGAGTTGTGTGGTCTGAACAAACAAAATTCAGAAAAAAATAGAACTAGCTTCATTTTCCTGTGGGTGCTGGAGCCTTGTTCATCTGAAGCACTCAGATGTGTTGACTTAAAAGTAGGCATATTGTTCCTGGCTGTGAAAGGGTTCTCAACTGTTTGGCTATCTTGTAACCTGGCCTACATTCCTATGACTATTCCTTTCCAAACTATCTCTATAGGAACCAATCTAAAGTTAATGGGAACCACTAAAACTGATTTTACCATAGCAGAGAAATTTTCTCTATATAAAGCCTTAGAATGACAATAAAGGGAACTTCCTGAGAGAAACTCAGTTACAATGTGGATTAATTCTGTACATGTCTACTTAGGTAAGCTGTTATATAGAGATTTAGAGATATATAAATTAAACAATGCAGATAAAAGTACAATGTGTTCACCAGTTACCATTTCTTCCCAACTCTGGTGCTGACTAGTAAGGTTATGATACCAAATCAGTTAGAAGATATACTTAGAAATGAATAAGGAAGTATTTCGGCAGGGGTTTCCCGGTCTTATAGGTAGTAAATAAGACAAACTTATGCGAAAGTTAGCCTTAAGGTTTCAAATTTTGACAGCAAACCTCTTTTTCTGTAAAAAAAAAAAATATTCCATCTAGAACCCATGTGAGGAGAGGCAAGCCTCCTTATTTCCCTCTGCTAGTGGGATGATTTTTGTCTATTTCTGTCTACACACTATTCTGTCTAGTGTATAGATCTTTGACATACCTGAGTTTATATGAGGTCCTTCACTACATATTTGGCATAGGTCAAGGCCTTCTCACTAGCACCAGCACAGCCATTAAAACTCAAGGCTTTGGATTCTTGAAATAGGCGCCTATCTTGGCTTATTGCAATGCTTGTCACACTGTCTTCATACTTGATACCTTACAATTTTTTATTGTCTTCTGAGAAGCAAGGACTGTGACTGTAATGGATTGATAACTGATGGGCAGTTTGTGACCCCCAGCTGAACTGGGTGGGCATGGTGCTGAGTGTGGGACCCTGGCTGGGGACTGTTGCCGGCAGCATGAGAAGCAGAATTGGAGAGGGATAATGAATTAATCACTGAAACCTTTGTTAGCCCCCTGCTTGTTCTAGTTATGGTCTTTGTTTTGCTTCAGTAAAGGGTGACTGCGATTAGTGATCAGTGCTACAGCCTGAGAGACTGTGAGCTGAACCCCCTGATCCCAGACTTTTGTCTCTCTTGTTTTTCTTGCCTTTCTACTTTCCTTTTTTCTTCTGTGGGCACCTCGTTCTCGGGACTTGTCACTATAGATAGATCCACAGTCTTCTGCATTCAAATTGTGTATTTTATGCTGTGTTTCCAGTGACTTATATCAGAGTTATTCAGTGGTTTCAGAATTCCAGATTCCTGGCTATTGAAGTTTGCCACAATGATTACTAAAATTCCTTCTGGTCAACCCTGTGCTACAAATTATAGCACCATCGGCAGAGTCTAAGGAAGACAGACCTCACCAAGAGAACTCTTCTCTTCCAGGTGCCTGGGGCTGGGGAAGCATGACCATCTCATCATTTTACACTCAGCTCAATATTCGACACCGTGACAGATAGGTTTGCCTTCTTAGATTTTCACTGTTTAAGTTTATGGATGGTGAGGAACCGTAATCATTACCAGTCCCTGAAGACAAACCTGTCTTAGTGCACAGTTGTGCTTTGGAAACACCATATTAATGATCTGTTGAGTAATACAGATAAACTCCTGGGAGTTTCTAGATCCAGTAAACCACATCTGCTCTTCTTTCCGGTGCACTGAAGATAACCTGGCCCCACAATTCAATGTGTCTTTTCAGATTAAGACCTAGTCAGTGCCCGAAGACAGGAAGAGAAGTAGAAAATAATCTTTTCTCCCCACTTCAAGCTAGAGACATTAAAATGAAGATGAAAACTCCTTCTTCCATTGTTTGCATGATTCTTTAATGAAGGTACTAAGGATTTCTTACCTAAGATAAGTATAAAAGCTGACATAAAATTTATTTATTGTACAGCTTTTGTGTGAGTGCAAGACCTGAAGCAGAGTCCTCCCCAAACAGGCCAGAGCATCAGAACCACGGTGTGTGCTGCTGTAGCCGACAAATCTCCCTCAGCAGAAACTACACTAAATGTGTCTTGTCTTGAGGAAACTGGCAGATAATGGGCTGCTCTTGACCTCTATTTGCTGATTTGAGTGGATCTGTTTCAAAAGCAGGAATAAGCACCCCTCAAAATGCACTGCTGAAAGAGGTGTGAGGAATAGAGAGGAGGCAGATAGGCTCCCCAGCCTCCCAAAAGACTGTCCTGTTGGAAACCTCAGACAAAAGTCTGATGTACCTAAAATTAAATAATATGTGAAATAAAAGCCATAAACCTATGCATTGTATAACAGCAAAAAGGAATCAGATTTTCATAAGGAAATAGAAAACAAATACAAGCAGGGCATGGTGGTGCACACCTGTAATCCCAGCACTCGGGAGGCTGAGGCAGGAGGATCATTGTGAGTTCGAGATCAGCCTGGGCTACAAAGTGAGCTTAAGGCCAGTCTAAATTGCCTTGAGACTCTGTCTCAAAAAGAAAAAAAAAAAAGAGAGAGAAAAAACAAATACAGAGAAAAATAAAATGCTATCTTTTAAAGTTATGAATATAATTTTTCTTCTTTGCAAATTACAACCTAGACACTTAATCCATGCTTTAGCAAAGTCCCCTCATTTCCCCTCCTGCTTTTCCACCAGCTGATGTGCTCTTGTCATCCCAGCACCATGTCTCTTCTCTGTTTCAGGTCCATCACCTTTGCTTCCTCAGGTGTTTGGCCCCATAATAAGCACTCCCAGAGGGATGACTCTCAGAGCAGAGCCCTTTCATACTGAAAATTTCTAGAACGCTACATTCTTTCCCCTAAGAAAGAAGTGCTCATAAGCAGACATAGCAGGGCAGGGAGTGTGATCTTCATCAGGACAGGGCCAGGTTATCTTTGCTGTTGGATCTCCTGGACCATGTTTTCAAGGCCTAGAAAATAGTAGCTGCTCAGGAGATATTTGATAGACTGATAAATAGATGAGAGTGTCAGGGAGTGAATGAAGAAGGAAGGACAGTTGTGATAGGTCACTCACAGAGAAGTCTGTATGAGTCTCTATCAAGATAAGCAGCTCCTTGCAAGTGGGATGTTTAGGGATAAATGTCCTTTCTCAGGACCTTTGGAAGAGTCTGGAACTCTGACACTTAAAAATAGTAAGACATCGTCTCAGGACCTAAACCCCATGAACGCTGAGGAAGACAAGGACTTAAAGCTGGCAAAAGTATTTTAAAAAGTAAGAGAGGGTATTAATGTGCTCTCTGCACTGCCACCAGTGCAACATCAGTGGTCTCCACAGAAGTAGCACCAACAGGCAAAATGTAAGGAATGGTGACACAACCAGAGGGTGCACTGGTTGCTACAGAGAAGAAAGGTGACTGCCATTATGATGTTTCTTGCCACAAACTTGTAGAGTCCATTTGTGATTCCACTGGAGCTGGACCCCAAATGTCAACAGCTCTGTCTGCCCTGCCCCCTTCTTCTTTGAGAGTGTCAACCCTCCTTTCCCAAGGTCACGATCTAACTGAAAGATGATTCTGGCTGAAATTAATAACAGGCAGAAAAATATAATTTATACACATACAAACAACATAAATATCCATAGTGAGATAAGCATAAATTTGTGTAGTTTTGTCCACAAACTGAAGTATTTTCCAGGTGCAAAGGTGGGAGGATGGGGTGATTTTGGAAGAGGGGGTAGAAAGGAAGAAGGTTTGTAATAGAGAGAAGTTAGGAAACCCAGCACTGAATAAAACTTGCCCAGTCATAAAATTCCCTGAAGCTGGGCTCTCTGAAATATCCCCATTAACGAAGATAAAGAGCTTACAGATGTTCAACCAGACTAAGCAGTTGATTAGCAGAACATCTAAATGCTTCTATTATGAAAAGTGATGCTTTTTCATTCAGAAGCAATAACGAGCTGTTTCTCAATGAATCCGTTGGGAAGGTGTCTAGAGGACTTCCGTATTTTTCTTTCTATGATGTTGTTATAATGTTAAAGTTTAAAGTCCATATTAATGTTAAAATTAAAGAGAAATCTACTCACCTCTGCCCACATATCCTCTTAACAGCTGATATAGTTTTTATGTTGTTCTCTCATAAATTCCTCAGAATCTGCAATCTGACTGCATGCCACCTTGACCTGAGTACAGCCATTTTAGTTATGACTGATACTTTGTCTGCCTGGTGACCTTAGCACATGTTCCAAATCCTACAGGATAATCAAAGTTGTTTAGCATAGGCAGTGGCTGAGTCAGGTCACAACCTCCCAGACTGGACTTTGACATGGTAATAATTTTTGAGAAAGCCCAAGTGCATTCCAGTTGGGCACAATTAGCTTTGTCTAGCTTAGCATATGAATTCCTTCCTCCCGCCTTGGTGGGTAGGGGTAGAGGTAGGGGTAAGATTTGGGGTAGGTGTAGGGGTAGGGGTTGTGGTAGGGGTTGGGGTAGGGATAGCATTCAGGGTACGGGTAGGGGTAGGCACTTCCTGTCTTGCCACCACCCAGGGCAAGCTTGCTCATAAAGCCCTAATCAGTGGTGCTCTGTGAAATCTTGGATGTGTGTATCTCTTTCTTGGGTCTCATGATATCTGTCTTTGACAGATGTTGTTCATACACTGGGTTTATCTGAACAATGACTTATCTCTCTCCCTATAGTGAGTGACTTATCTCACTCACTATACTACTTTTAAGATATGTCAAATTATTTTAAGGTCACTATGATTCTGACACTTATCAAATACTAAAAATTACATTTTTCTTTTTGAATCCCTCGCAGAATTTGATGCTTATTTAAATTTCTCCTCTGTTATCTCTACCCTGTTACTTCTTTTACTACTGCAGATATCCTATGTTCCCCCTGAGAGGGTCCTTCTCTTTCTCTGGTGTCACACTTGTACCGTCCCGTGCTGCTTTCTCCACGTCATCAGCACAAGCCCAATTGTCTTATAGGTATTTTTAGCTCAACCTAAAGGTACCCACAAGACTCCTTCATCTTCTTTCTTAATCGACTTTCATTCCAGAGCATTCGCTTACTTTTTAGGAACTTTGACTCTTCCAGGTAACCAAAGTAGAATTCAGATAGACAACTTTGATCCGCATTTCACTGTCTATCCAGTGGCGACTTTCCTGTTCTCCAAATAGATGATCAGCGCACATGTAGTAGTTGGAAAGACCCACAGCACTAATTCCTAGACAAAACTCTTCCTCCAGACAAGATAGAAAATAGGTTTTTTTTCCTTTAAGACAGAGATGAGTCTCCCCTTTAAAAAGTGAAAAGTGCAAGGCTATTGACTTTCATTTAATTTAACTATTTGGTTCTGGTTTAAAAACAGACAGATCTTAGAGGATGATGCTTCAGTACTGCAGACTCAACCAAGGGATAACCCCTGTTACTGCTACTATGCTAGACTAGATGTGGCTTCTTTGCTTTGTAAATAACATATTAACATAACTATGTTATGCGGCCACAGATCAGGCAAGTTTGTTCTTTTCTATTTCAACTGGGAAAGAGAAACAGAAAATGTTCATATTCATGTGGAGTGGACAACAGTATATATTTAAGGTCCCCAAGTATCAATCTACTCATCCCCAGCAGTCAAGAGTGTTGTCTGCTGATGGGTCACCTCTGAGTCTCTCCCAGCACTCGCCCTTTTCTGTAGGTTGGTGTCTTGTAATCTTCCTGGGCTCCACTTATATTTAACGGCTGATCAGTGCAGTGATATAAGACCTATCTTACCCTGATTCTGAACATCTCTGAAGGGCCATTCTTGTGGGGTTGGTTGAGCTCTCTGCGGCAACTACCCAGCAGTTTAATATTTCCTTTTACACAATCCTACTTCAAATAATTATCAGTTGCAGGTTATTCCAATTCCCAGGAAACCACTTGTATGCAAGTCTTTGTCTCCGAATTGCTTCCCATGGAACTTTGTCCATGATAAACACCAAACCACTTGCATGACACCCACGTACATCACTGTTTCTTCGCAACTTTCCCTTGCATCTCTTGCCAAGGAGCTCTTTTGAAGGATGGGATGATTTCCCCAACACCTGGAAAACAGCCTTCTACGGTCAATCTTCTTCTGAAGAAAATGATACATTCTGAATCCCACCTCCTTAAAGAGGAAACCCATTTTTAATGACTGACCATCATGAAGACATAATTGCTGGGCTAGCTCACTCCTACTTGAAAGAACTCTGAAAGGGAAACCTCAGCTCTATAGCACTTAGAGGACGGGTGGAAGCCTCCACTTATACACGACCACAGCTCAGTGTCTTTTTCTCCTAAATCCTGTGTCCTTCTCTCCTAACAGTATTCCTAAATAAACTCCTCATGTGCCAGTCATCTTTTAAAAATCTGCTTCCTGGTAACCCCAACCTACAACATCTCTTTTTTGAAAGATGGAAACTGAGCTCAGAGATCCTGGACTCTGCAATCTTTCCTTCCAGATTGGATTAGTCTTCCTTTGTTAGTGTTTCCATAGTATTATTTCATCATAGTAATTCATTATCTTTCCCTTTTAATATTTGTCTATATGTGAGGTTTTCTTCTGCACTTCATTGCGTTGTGATTTTTGTGTGTTGGCCAGACTTATCATCCCAGGGATAGAGGAGTGAACACTAGTGTATGCTTTAGGAGGTTTATCAGAGCTCTCCTAGTAATGTTCTGCATGCTTTACCTCTTTGTGTGATAATATGCATAACAGCAAAATGGGACTGGCAGTGTCCATATTTCCTCCTTACCCAGTGAGTTTAAAATCTACCCATATAGTCGTGGCTGAGGAAGTTCCCGGGAGGACTCCCTCAGGGGTGCTACATCTAGGTACCCTCCACAGTGTCTGCCTGTGCAGCCTTCCGCAGGTTCCCCATGAGAGCTGGCTGCCTGCGAAGACACTAGAGAACACAAGTCTGTCTGCTCATCCTAGGAATATACTAATGTGAGCATAGGCACAGATTTTCTGGGACAGCCCAATTTAGTTTTTTAATCAAATTGTTATTTAAGCATATTTAAATATAATCAACATTTATGTTTTTGTAGCACTTTGCATATAAACAAATCCCTAAACCACAAATGAAATCCTTTACTAGGCCATAAGAACTAATTCAGGTTTTAGAAATTATTGTTTTTTATGCATATTAAATCCAAGTAGGAAATCTATCTCTTATGAGTTTGATTAATGTGATTCAATTCCCTGCATTTCTGGTCAGATTTTGTAAGGAAATTTAGTTGCAAAAAGTTTAAGGCTGAGGCTCTAACTTCTTGGAGTACTCAGCAAAGTAAAAACACTTTGTAAGACCCACCTTAAAATAATAAGCTGTATGAAGGGACAATTTATTGATCTCCCAGTGTGGGTCAGGAGCACATTGCTATTATTACTTTAATCTCTATAGCAACCCTTCAAGGTACCCTAACCCTACTGTACGGATGAAGAAACTGAGGCTTATAGCAGGGGTCTGAAGGAGCCAGCATATGTGGAGTACAAGAACCAGAATGTGAATCTCTTCCCAACTTTGCATTTAGCAGTTTGCAATCAGTGTTGGTGGGAGAACTTCTACCCCTGAAATGGATACGTGTTGTAAATCAAGACTTTGTGTACTTGGAGAGACTGCTGTTAAGCATTTACCGGCATACCACAGCTTTCTAGTAATCAACTGGGCCAAGATTCTAACTCAAGTCTGTCAGTTTCCAAGCTTTGCCACTCCTTCCCCACCTCCATGTTAGGAGAAGCTGGAGGCTGTTTCAGAGCCCAGTACTTCCCTGAGCTTGTGAAACAACTCCCTCTGCTGAGAAGCCCTCAACTCTTCCCTAATTCTGCCAACTAAAAATGAAATGCAAAGTTGATCTAGGGGCTAGCCAGGATTGATTTGCTCTGTTGACAAAAAGAAAAGTCCAGTGGCAGATTTGCTTGAGAAAAACCAGAGATAAAGACAATTTGATTTCTGTTTGTATAGTATCATGAATAAATGCAAAGGAGGAACTGAATAAGCCATTAGTTCCCAAATACTTTGCAGAGTTTCACTGGAGAGCTCTTTTACTTGGCAGTGAAGAGAAGGGCCCTGTGGAAGCATTAATTGACACTATCTAATTACAAGAGATGGAGTTTAATCTCTGGACCAAGTGTCCATCTGCTTCCCATTTCCAGTCAGTTAGCACAATTAAAAGTGAACACAACATAAACCGAGAACAACCTCAGTGGTGCATTACATTTCCAGGACAGAGGAAAGACAGGAAATGAACTTCAAGGAAGGTGACAGAACAATGGCTAAATATCCTACTAAGTTCACCATGTACTAGAGTCAGATGTTGAGAAAATGCCCTTAATAAGTCAGTTTTTATGACAATGGATTCTACAGTGGCTGTGAAGACATTTCAATCTGGAGGCAATATTTAACAACATTGTGTATCCAGGTTCTATGTTTCTTGCAGGGTTTCATAAATTCTTTGAAGCTAGAGACCATATCTAGTAAATCTTATAATAATAATAACAGTAACAGTAAAGTTGGGTGCTTTTTGCATAATAAATACAGTTGTGCTGCCTCCATTGGTGACCTTTCCAAACCTGCGAAGCAACACTCTTCAGATCCATGCCTCCGTGTCCGCAGGTTGAAAAGTTTATCAGCCCTTGTGCTTTGCTCTTGCTTACTTCGCTTCAGAGTAAGTGGGCATGGCAAGGTGGATCTGGCAACAGCACCAAGCAGGGTTCTGCTCGTGTCCAACACAGAAACCACCTGCAACCTTTTCAAAGTAAACTTCTTTTTCAGTCAAGGATGTATTCAGTAGGCTACTCGGGAACAGCCCAGGCCATAAGG
Source organism: Dinomys branickii (assembly GCA_004027595.1). Taxonomy (NCBI): domain Eukaryota; kingdom Metazoa; phylum Chordata; class Mammalia; order Rodentia; family Dinomyidae; genus Dinomys; species Dinomys branickii. The sequence goes on from PVLD010007016.1 coordinate 12,564, forward strand.
CAAGACATGAAAGAAAGAGCAAAGACTCTTTCTAACAAATTGACAAATACATGATCCAACAGAAACACGGAAGTTTTCAGGACTAACAGTGGGCAAAAACCCAGTATCTCCAGGGTTTTGCGAAAGCATCAGTCTGCATATAACATAGAAAACAGCTTTATCTCCAATTCCCCCACTCATACCTGCCGCGTTGTTGAGCTTCTCTTTAGCCTTTATGTGAAATTTAGGGTGTGTTCACCCTAAATATGCCATGACTTCCAGATCATGATCAGATAGGGGAAAGCCTAGTAATCAGCACATATCATGAAATATATTACCTCAGTAACTAAGATGTCAAGGCTATGTAGGAGTCAAAGTCCAAATCTCACATTAAAAATGTTTGTAATGCATATATATATATGTGTGTGTGTGTGTGTGTGTGTGTGTGTGCATATATATATGTACATATATATATGCACAGTACAGTTATCCCACATATATATACATATGGCTGGGATAACTGTACTGCTGATGTCTGATGGTATATCGAAAGGAACAGTTAACGCTTAAAATTTTGTATGTTCTGACCAGTTTGGCAGGCTTCTATCTGGTAATCTGAGCAACTGATTTGAAGACAACAATATGTAATGGAACAAGCGTGGTGAATTCCTGCCATCTTGTCTAGTGAAACTCTGTGTTATTTCTAATTGTTTTATCTAATTATTTTTATCTAATTATTTTTTATTCTATTTTATCTATTAATTGTTTTTATTCTTTTGAATGGTTTGAACAATCTCCATTCTTACATCTCGTAATCTGAGCAATATAGTTGAAGATAACAATATGTAGTATAAGAACCACTGTTAATTCCTGTCATTTTGTCTAAACTCTGTATCACTTTTAATGCTCTTGCTTTGTTTCATTGATGTTTGTAATGTTGGTGTGCTGCTATTCTTCTTTTTTCCCTCTAATTTACTACTCTCTCTAAAATAAAAAAATATATATATAATGCCTCCATATTCCAGCCTGGCCTCACTGAAGATAGGATGCCTACAAAAGAAAGACAAGAAGCCCCCCGGGTGGGGTGGCAGGGACAGGCTAGATGTTGATATTTATTGGTTTTGTGAATTCCTCCCTCCACTCCCACTATGCAAATTGAGACCTCTGCTTCCCTCTAGTGCTGGAGTGAAGGTGGGGTGGGTTCCAGAGACGGCAGGACTGGATAGGTCTTCCCTGAGTGAACGGTTTGAAGATAACAGTGCTTTCTTTGGGCAGGGCAGATGTTTAGAGCTTTCTTACTTTATTGGCCTGGAGCACCTCCAGTGAGTATGATGATGATAATTTCTGATCTCAGGGTCGTATTTTTGGTGGATGCTACCAGATCTATCATAGTATTCTAGAAGCTTTTACTATGAGTGACCATTGAATTTTATAAAAAGAATTTCTATGTCCATTGTGCTAACCATGTGCTCTTTTTTCTTTATTATGGTGTACTGTACATTAATTGATTTTTTTCAAATTTTAACTTGAATTCTGAGTTAAATCTTACTCAGTTATGGTATATTATCCTTTCCTAAATTATTGAATTCATGAAGATTTTGCATTCATATTTTAAAGAATGATTAGTTTATTTTTTGTCTTTCTTACAGTGTTTCTGTCAAGTTTTATTATCTTGCCCATCCTTACACAATTATTTGAGAATTATGCAGTCTTTCCATGTCTGTTGCAGTTACATAAGATGAGTTCTATTCTTCCTGAAATGTTTGGTAGGATCTGCTACCTATGTGAAAACGTTTGTGTTGCAGATTCTTGGTCGGATGCATCTTTTTCTTTGGGATGCCTTGTGATTCTTTGGAGATTTGCCATCACTGGGAACTGTTCACCCACACATCTTGGCTTCAGTGGGTGCACTTTCCAGCTGGGTGCTGAAGACTCTGATGTGCTTGATCATATCCACACACAGTCCCACCTCTGTCCTGCCGCTGTCTCTCCAGGTGATCTCAAAGTGGCAAAGTCCCTTTGAAATGTTATCTCTTTCTCACTCCTCGCTTCCGCTTGCTCTTCCTTGCTCCCTTTTCCTCTCCCTCTTCCACTTCTCCCATGCTTATCCCTGGTGCACAGAGCACATCTTTATCCTAAATTCTTCTGTGGAGGGAACACAAAGTGCTTAAAACAAGGACTCCTAGCTACTCCCACATGTTACATCAGCTGGCGTCAAGTGTTAATAACAATTTTTAAATGCTACTCTACAAAATTTAAAGCTCATATCTTATTTCTGAATCTCCTCAACTTATCTCAGAACTTGAAATGCTGCTGCTACTCAAAGTAGATGATTTTACATGTCATGATGCCGGATTTGCTGTGGTACCATGTTCTTATATCATACTCTTTTGAGTGTTGGGGACTAAGGAACCACATTGCTTCTATGGAATATCTTGCTCAGATATCAGGTTTACTGTCCAGTATTATAAAAAAGACTTTAGTTTTCCAGCGGGCCTCTTGTTCATGGGTGCCTGAGAAGATTTGGCTACTATGCAGAGAGAGTAGGTAACTATAAAGAAGCGAATGAACTAAAAATCAAGGAGCAGAAATGAGGCTTTACCTTGAGTTTAGAAAGCTGGAGGAAGGCATTCTCGACCTTGCATAGATGAGGTTTTTATTATACCATTTTCCCACTGTTACTACAAAACCTGCAACTGAAAGGAGCAGATTTAATTCAACTTATGGTTTCAGAGGCTCCTGTTCATAGCTGGCTGCCTCCAAAGCAAGAGCATCATGGCGGAAAGTTGCAGTGGAGCAAAACTTAGTGACTGGAAGTGCAGAAGCAGAGTGGAAGATATAGTACCCAAGCTCATGCCCCAGGGTCCACCCATACACACCCAGAAGTGTGCTTCACTGGTCCCCTCTGCAGCTCGCAAGCTAATCAATTTGACAATCTAGTGTAACCGTCACAGAGATTGTGCATAGGACTGCCATGGCTGGGTAATATCCAGCACAGCAGGGTGCTTGGGAGTGTCAGAACAGAAAAATTGATGCTGTAGAAATTTATAATTATCTACCCACTGAACTTTGACTACCTGGCTTTCAGAGTCCTTTGCAAGTTTGTGTCAGAAGACTATTATAGGCAACATTGATTTTGAAAATGGAACTCTTCATTATGTCAGGGTAGTTTAGTATTAGGGAAATCATGCACACACATGAAACATCTAAAAATTCTGATTTAGATAATGAGACCCATGGCTGAGCTCCCTCCTAGTCCTATATAGAAGCAGCAGCAATGGATGTAGGATATGTGTGAAATGCTATTTTGAAGGAACCATAAGTATTGGGAGGGTTGCATTGCCAGGGACTAGCTTCTTTTTACCTTAGAATGATCTCAAGGCCTCCCAAATATTATTTCCTTGTTTGGAGTTCAGGTGGTTCACCACAATGACCACTGTGGGAAAGATATTTTGAAATGGCTGCACTTACAGAAATGATTCAATCTACTATCATACAGAACAGTCAAAATGATCTATATATGATAGAAGGCAGTCATGCATATATATGCAAAATTAATACTGTCTTACTTTTCTCTTTCTGTGCTCCAGGCTCTAATTTACAAGATGGAATGATGGATTGGTGGTTACAGGGGTGGTTGGGGGTTACTGGGCCGATGTAATCAAGATGGGATATTTTTACTTCTTTGTGAGTTAGATGAGAGAGAAAGGGTGAGGAATTCAGGAGAGAAGGTAAATAAGAAAATGATGGAGAGCAATTTCCTCACATCCACTTTTGCCTGTATTATTTTCAATTCCACTGGAAGAAGTTGCCTTGAAATGTAGAAGTCTAGTAGACAATTTTTTGTGCTATATTAGTTTTCAAAGGTCACTGTGACAAAAATATCATATACTGGGGGCTGAAACAACAGGAATGTTTTGTCCTGCAGTTCTAGAGCTGGGAAGTCTGAGATCAGCACATCAGGAGAGTTGGTTCCTTCTGAGGCAGACAGGTGAGAGGGAATCCCCTCCGGGTCCATCTCCTGGACATGCAGATGATTCTCTCTTCCACATTTCTCACCCTATCTCCTATTTACTTCTGTGTTCAGGTTTTCCCTTCTTAGAGGAACGGCAGTCATTGAATTAGGGCCCACACTGGGGACCTCGTTTACCTTGATTAGCCCTGTAAAGATCCCAATCCCAAATAAGTCACATTCTGAGGCACTGGTGGTTGGGATTTCAATATATACATTTTTTTGCTTGTAGATGGTCACAACTCATCCCAGCACAGATGTCAGCCGTGAAGGCCAGTGGTTCATCCCTGGAGCTCCAGCTGCAAATCAGATTCCTTACTCTGTTCACAGCAGGCCACTTGGCTCTGGTCCCAGTTCTGCCTCTACCTGTCCATATGTCCCTTCCCTGCTCTCAGCCTCTGTTGTAAAATAAAGAAAAATGAAAGACTTGAGCCAAAGCCCCTGAAGCTCTGGTTCTCATGATACCTGGAGGAAAGAGTCAGCATGGTGCAACTGCTCTGCCTAGTGGGAAGACACTTATGTTGGTGGCGGGGAATACAGAACCACTGCTCCTATGAAGCTTAGGGTTGATTTTAATTCTTTTTTTGTTTTCTTGAATACCAAGTATATTGTTCAGTGCTCCAACTCTCTTAAAATACACATTATGTATTTTCTGTATCTGCTTTTCTTTCTATCATAAGTCAATGAGAGAATTAAATAAAAGAAGCTTTATTTCTGATCCTTTGGAGAGCAAAAGAAAGTTACATTAGAGAATTGGATTGATAAAGCATTGTTTCTGTTCAGAAGGTCTGAGTTAGAGTACATTAAATCTGACCTTTTGATGCTGTCTAGACCATATTCCATATTTATAGGGAAAAGTACTAAGGCCCATTCACACTGAGGGGTAGAGAGAGCACTGGGGTTAAAATTTAACTACTTTTGCCTGATTCTATGCTTCTCTGAAGAAAGGTACCTTCTTAGCTGCATGGGGATTAAAAATGGAAAAAGTGCTTTTGCTTTTAGGATGGACAACTTTGGGGGTATCTTCTCTGCTCACACATCAATTCTTCTCCCCTCTCCCTGAGAGCAGTTGTATGGTGATGTGGTGGGCTGTGGGGCAGCCATGCCAGTGCATCTGGTCATCTCCTCTGGAGATGAGAACTGGAGGTGAGTGATTCCAGTTCATCCTGGGCTTCCCTCCAACCCTAGGCCTATGGAGTGGCCATCTTCCATCCAATGTGTGGATTAACTGGCCCAGAAGCCTGGTGTTCAGGGAAAGAGATGGGAGATTGAGAAGTTATACTTTCTGATCTCAGGGACATTCCATAACCTGGTCTAGTTCTCTCTGAGGCTTTTAGCCTTCCTGTCTTTGGAGTCCACGAAACAGCTGAAACAATGTGGAGCACCCTTTCCACCCCACCACTACCACCACTACATGGGTTTCAGTTGAATTGGTTGTTTCTTATTCCTTTAACTAACATGGTTCCTTCCTGTCTTAGAAGAAAATCATCTTCAGAAGTTGAACAATTTTTTTTTCCTTTTACTTCAAAGGACACCGTGTTACAGAGGACCACTGTTCTCTTTAATTTCCAGAAGCTGATGCAGCTCAAAACTCCCCAGTTGATTAGTACACATGGACTACTTTCCCTAAGAAGTCTGAAGTCTATTATTCATCCGTGTCTACTGTCATTACATCTAGTGCTTTATTTCTTCATGTTGGTCCTTTGCAATAATCTCCCAATTAGTGGACTTTTCTCTCTCCTTTTCAGTCCCTTATCCCTGTAGGTCTAGTTCCTGAAGCCTGACTTGATTCTGACTCTGATTAAATACTAAAGTGTCAGGACTGGAACCACAGAAACAAGGAAAGAACCACTGTTTCATGTGATGGTAGATTGCATCCTTTCTGTGGAGAGGGGGATAAAAGAGTATACTATTTTTATACTAATGCATAACAAATTATCATACACTGGATATCATAAAACAATAGCTATTTACAGTTTCATAGTTCTGTAGATCAGATATCCAGCATCCAGTAAACTTGGCTGGATTTTATGTTATGCTATCTGAAGGCCAAAATCTAAATCTTGACCCGACTAGACTCTAATAGGAAGGAGGAAGGGTCTTTGAAGCCATTCAGGTTGATGCCAAGATTGAGTGCATCAAAACCTTTGGAAAGAAGTCTCCATTTGCTTTCCAGGGGTCATGTGGGGATCAGTTTCTGCTTTGAGAATTGCTTATGTTTCTTCTCACATTGTCCTTGCATCTTCAGGGCAGCAGAAGTGCAAGTCCGCCTGCTTCGGTTGCTGTGACTTGCCTTCTGCTCCTGCTGGAGAAAGTGTTCTGCTTTTAAGTGGCTGGTGTGGTCAGAAGAGGCCCACTCTGATTCACAGCCCTACTGACATCTGTCTTTCTGACATATCTACCAAATGACACAGCATCATCACAGTAATGGGTTCTCCTACCCACAAATTCTACCCATACTCTATATGGGTAGAGTATGGAGAGATTATAAAAGTTGAAAGATCATCGGGTCCTTCTGAGAATTCTGCCTGCCACAGACAGGGGCCATGGTTGCTTGGGAATCCTCACCTAAGCAGTTTGGAAGAGGTCCAAAGTATGAATTCAAGCATGTTTAGTGTGATCGGCTATGCAGACTGTGACTTGAGTATGAGTGAGTTTGGGGCAGGACAGGGCCAACGTAGGGGACCTCAGGAAGACTTTTTCACCATATGTGTATTTGTGGGGTGTCAGGGGCGTTGTGAGAATATAGAGTGCCGCAGGGCAAGGCGAGGATGAGTTGTTTGTTATTAGCATTATCAACAAACCACTAGATGGATGTAGACAGAATATTTGCTTTTCTGGCCTATCCTGAGCTCCAGCAGTTGCTCTGTCACCCCAGTTACTCAATAGCTTCCCCATTCTCCTCTGTCCGGCACTGAGGCTTTCCTTGTATTGGCTGCTGATTCTACGGCAGCCTTGCTTCACACAAATGCTTCAAAAGCTCCTCGGCTGAACTTGCAATATAATTGGTACCACGTGAAAGTGGGACCACAGTGAGGAGATTGATGCTGGTTAGTGTTTTCCTGTGAGGCATCATAGACGGAGCCGTACCTTGGAGAATTTACGGTGCCGGAGTCTTCCTCCTCTCCCCAGGCTCAGAAACAGTTTCACCGGTGCATCAGGAGCAAGCCCTCTGCCTGGGCTAGTGCTTGGCGCACACTGCTAGCATTTGCTATCTGTGTTTTCTTCGCTTCGTGGGCTGAGCTTTTGCCTTCTTTCCACTCACTGATCTCTGTTACCTGAGGGGTTTCCAGCCTCTCAACCTGAGCCCTTCCTGGTTCTGTCCTTTTCTCAGTAACTGTAGCAGAACCAGTCATAGAACTCGCAGGGCTCCATACAAACTAAAGATGAGGAGTGCTTGTTAAAAACCAGAGAATTTCAAGATGCATAGTCCATTCACGAATTTTAAATTCTAGGAAACTGCTTTTGAGTGATAAGCAAAGACCTCAGATGCACTAAAATGATATGGAGCTCCTAAATATTCTCTAAATCCATAAACATTGCATTGAGAGAAAGTCTTTGGCTTAATGGATGTTGTGAAAATGATAGAAATTTTTGGCACTTTAAGCAGAAAATAGTAACTCGGGAGAGTATGGAAGTCACAAGTCTGAAATATGGAATGTTGATGGGCAGAATCATGGAAGCAGCCAGTAGTGAGAAGGCGAGTGGCATCTCTCTGGAGTTGCAAAGGGCTAGCAGTATAGTGAAAAACAACCCCGCCCCCTTCCCCCAGCTGTCATCAAAGGCTGGTTAGACTTTGGAGAACTGCTTTTCCTAATGCCACAAACATTCCTGAAAGCATGCTGGAGCAGTGGTTGGCCCGGTGGGGCCGGGGAGAGGAACAGGACCTAGGGAGGGAGGGGGCCTCAGCCTTTACAATAGCCACCATCTAATGAGCTTAGATAATTAGCAAGGCTGCATTTGCTGTCCCACCTCAGCCTGACAGGGCAGTGAGAATCATGGAACGGCTGCTGGCAGAGGCATGGGGTTGGCTGCACCATCTGTCTTCCAAATGATCCTGTAGGTACAGCTATTATTTCAGGCAGACACTGGCAGGCGGGCAATTGTTCAGAGGCTCTGTGAAGAATAGTGGCTGTCAAAGGTTTGGTGAGTGTTACGACTTTCCACAGACCCGGTTTCAGCTCATTTGAGACATTACCACGAAGCGCCCCCAGGGCCTAAGCCTGACTGAGCAGCTCCTCTCACCTGGCTGCTCCCTACTTCTTCCTGGGGTTTCTTCCTCCCTCTCACCTCGCCATGCTTCCCCTTGCCCCTTCCCTTCCTCCCTGTGCCCCTTGCCTCAGACTTCCTTTCCTCTTCCTGTTCCCTCCTTTCTGTCTCATTTTTTGGGCAGAAAAATCACTGCTGCTTTCAGGACAAGGGAATGTCTATAGCACGTGGAGGAAAAGAGAACTGGATAAACGCCAACTGCAGACTCAACCAGAGGGCAGCTCAGAAGTCCTGGGGGTGTTGTCTTAGGGAAAGAGACACACAGGTCTTATTTTTTAAAAAACTCCGAAGACATCCAGTATTAAATGGCGTGTTGATCCTGGCTAATATGTTGCACATTAAACAAAAGGCAGAAAGAAAGAATCTTGTTAAAATCTCCCAAAGGTCAGTATGAACTCAAGCATGTTAAATAGCTTCCTACAATTTGGCGAGCTCATTTTGTGAGCGGTTTAATTCTTATCCCTTTATTTGCCAATTTGAGCAATGTGACTCGGCCCACACCTGGTTCCATGAGACAGATCTGAGACACCACACACAGCTCTCACCTTTACGCTCCCAAGAATGCCCCCTGAGCAGACCCCGAATTCAGCAGGGCTCCACACTCCCACACCCAGCTGGTGCAGGTCGTGTCTTTGAGGGATGGTGCCTTGAGAATCAGGGTCCTGGGCAGAACTGGTGATTGTTCTTTGAGCCCAGAGAACACAGTGAAACCTCTAGAACTCACTGTCTTTTCCCTTCAACCTTGCTTATGCTTTTATGTTCTTTCTCCTCTTCCTTTCACCAACCTACCACTCTCACCACCATCCTGCTCATTAGCAGGGCTTAAAAACAAAATAAGTCAAATCAAAGCAAAGCAAAGCAAAATAAAACAAAACATCTTCTCTCCAGCTGCGGCAGCTGCAGGAGCTGTCACACTATAAAATCAGTGCATCTCATTAGCTAATGTCACTTAAATTTCCTCACTTCAACCTTGCCAAGAAAGAAACCTGAGTCCTGTGTGTCAAGTGTTATGGAAGTGGCTGTTTTCCTCATAATCAGCCAAAGGTGTTCTCTAATAAGATTTCAGTGACATGAAAACTTGGGGATTGTGTTTGGTACTTGAAAACCCAAAGCTATTCCCAGTAGACAATGGTGTATCCAGTGTCTTCCTATCTAAATTTTTATTGGAGTGACCATGTAGTTTACCAGGAATCAGCCACTTCTGAGCACAAAGGGACTCTCTTTGCACGATTAATCCGTACTACCTTGGACATGCTTGGCTGCCCAGCCTTGTGTCCGTGGTGGAAAGGTGGAGCAGGAGGGTGTTCTTGAAAGCCAGGTTGGTAACCCACTCCTCATGTCCAAAGCTGTGGCCCATCTTAGGCCCATGTTATGGCTGGAAACACTCAAATTTTATAATTTCCTGGGTTAGGAAGAAGAAATACTAAAGAATTTTGGTAGTATGTTGTCACTCATATCATCATTCAATATGTGAACATATTTTACTGTTGACTTATGTGTGCTCTTAGACAGGCAGACACAACTGAGACTCAACGTTAGTTCTCAGGCAGACCGCTCTCTAGTAAAAGGCGAAATACAGTCATGACACACAGCAGGATATTGTGGGATACCGAGGAGAGCAGCAAGAGAGCCAGAGAAGGGATTCATTAGTCAGGCAAAAAGTTAAGGGGAACTTTGCTGGGGGGAGAGGAGGTATGGAGAGGATCCCTGAAACAGAGACAGAATTTGAATAGATCTACAGGCCCAGTTGTCACTGTGAGCAAAGGCGTGCCGTGGAAAACTTGGTGGCCTCTAGTATCATAGTAGAATTATAATGGAGCCATCAGGTATGACCGGGAGCAGAGAGTTGGGCTTCATGGCGTCAATCTAGAATGTCCCCAGAGGCTCATGTTTAGAGGTGGGGCTTTTGGAACAGCCTTGGTCTGGCAGGCATCACAAGCAAATTCGCTACGTTGCTTCGGGTCCGTCACAGAAAAGCAGCCCTCGCGAACTGACGCACACTAAGCCCATAGGTAGAAGCGTAAAGGGTAGAAGGATTCACTTCACGATTCCATTCAATTCTTATAATAATAACCACCTTCCTTTTAAAGCTAAGAACACAGAGCCAGAAACTTGCGCAAGGTCAGACACCCAGAGAATCTGTAGCTGGATTTCTAAACAGGGCAGATGGACCCGGGGACTCTTTTAACCACCACACAATGCTGACTCCAAAAAGTCACCACAAGGGGGCGCGCCGGCCTCATTCGCCCATTCACCTCAGTTAAAAGGGGGTAAGCGTTATTTTTACACCCGGAGGATTGGGAGGTGGGGCACAATTCATAATTTACTTCCCATTGTCTTTTTGTCTCAGTTCCAAGCTTGCTTTAATATTGAAAAGTTTCAGATCAACGTAAAAATATCTACAAGTGTTGGTCACTTTAACTCCAGGTCTAAAATACAAAACGCTCCAAAGAAGCTACTGTATTATGAAGAGACACACTCAGTAGGAAGTAAGAACTATATTTTCTTTCCTTGGACAGTAAAGGAAAGGATTGATTTTAAGGAAAGCTAACATAAGGTTGACCCTTCAATTATCAACAATGTGCTCTATTCAAACAGGTCGTTTAGTGCACATGGCCAGAACACACAGAAATTTCTCTCAGAACTGTGACTCCTCCAAGCCTGCATTAGAGTTTAGGATAAAGCTCAGAGAATTCACTGGCTCTTTTTCTTCTTTTCATGTCATCTGACAAAGAGTCAAAGTGGTGAAGTAGTTGTGACAGTGTCATAGGTCAGGGCTGGCTTTAGCCTAGCGGTTCCTTCCGCGTGCCTTCCTAACCATGTGGCCTGGTGGTTGGCAGTGTCATAGGTCAAAGTCTCCACACGTAGTGGTGACAAGTGACATCTGGGACTTGCAGGGCTGGAAGTTCCTGTTCAGACCCTGACACATCTAAGCCTGGTGTGTAATGAGGCGGGGGCCCATTTAAACGGACATCCCTGGGCAGGATGAGCAGGATGAATAATATGTGCTTTATATAAAAAAAATCTTCCCTCCACCTGAGAGAATCAATACCATTTAATGTCTAATAGACCTAAGGACAGTGACAATACACCTCAGCAACCAGCTCAGCAGTAGGCGGGCCTGCCAATAACTCCTGTGGGCTGAGGCAAGGCAATCCTTTCACAGAGGTATACCTGGTTGCTTCCTATGGGATGGGATACCAGAGCAGACACTCTGCCGATGGTGCAACCACACCCCGAGGCATCAGCGGAAAGAAGAACATGTGGCAGAAAACTTCAGAAGAGGGAGGAAAGTCAGGAGTGAAAATGGGACTCGGGAAATCCAGAGGTTCCTGATGTGGCTCAGGGAAAAAGATGTGATGAGGCTCAATGCAGAAGGTCACACCATAGCAGTAACGGAGCCTGGATGAATAATATGTTGAGTTTCCTTGACAGCTGTAATTTGCAGGTTTAAACCTAGTAAACATCTGGGATGTCAGAGCCCCCTCCCAACCTAATCTGGGACCTGCTGGAGCCACTTTTTTGTAACGTTGCAAGAAACAAGATGACCAGGGACAGCGAAACAGCAAATGCGGACATTTGTAAAAACTCTCCAACTGGCTATGACAGGCAACCAGGATGGGAGAACTGGCTGAAGCCACTATTAGCTAACCCTTCATTAGTAGAGTGAGCTAAAGCCAGACTCAAAAGAGCCGGAAAGCAAGGAGCACGACATAGATGGCAGAAAGAAAACTGCTCAAAAGTTTGGGATGAAAGTATAAGTGAAGACATGGCTGTAGGGAATCATTTTAGATGGTGGTGAAGTTTGGGTCTGGAACATCACCCATAGGTCTGTGTGTTAAAATTCTTGGGTGCTAATGAGAGATGGTGGTGCCAGTTGGAAGAGCTGTGGTTTGGCATGAGGTCTTTGGGTCGTGGGTGCTCGCCCTTGGAGGACCTGTAGGTGTCTCATCTCCTCTGCAGTTTAGTTTGCTTTCTGGCCATGGGGTGAAGAGTTTTGCTTCGTAAAGAGCACTCCTGCCCTGTGGTGCCTCTTCCCCACTCCCCATCCACCCCTTCCCACCAGAAACTGAAAAGTGATGAGTCTTCCTGATCATGGACAGCAGCTTCCCAAACTGAGCCAAAATAAAACTTCTCTTTTCATAAGTTGATTATCTCAGGTGCTTGTTATAGCGATGGAAAGCTAACCAGATGTAATTTTGGATTTTCAAAAAGCGAACCAAAAGAACAATCCATCCTATGTAGCATCTTGCTAGAGAGGACTGTCAACACATTTGTGTCTTCAGATACGAAGTGAAACTTGCCTGTGGGTAGCTGTATTCTTTTTCCATCTCTCAATGCCTAGGAGCGCAGCAGAGCACTTTTCTCAATGCCAGCTGTGCACACGTGGCTGAGTCTGCACCAGCCAGGCTAGCCTGTGTATCAGCAGAAAATCATCCTCCTACACTTGAATTTCACTGTGAAGTGTATTTCTGACATTTCTCATCGTTCGTCCTCTTTTCCATCCCCCTACTTTTCCAAACCACTTACTTCGGAAGATAATAATTACGATAGGTCAGTAGTTTTTCCTAAGTGGGCACATCCCTATTGGCAACAGGGAAAAGGCACCACTGATTTAAAAAACAACTTTTTGTATTAATCCTCCTATAAAATTTGAGATTTGGACATGGTACCATGGTTAACAAAAAGATGACCTTTGTGGGGGAAATTGGCTTCTAGTTTAGTTTACAAGAGCAGGTGCCTTTAAATGCACACTTAGCCTGGATCTAGATCCTCACCCAGGCAAACGGCACATCGCTTTTCTTCAAACAGTGGAGACTTCAGTCTTTGCCTTCTACCCACAGCTTGCCCCGGACATATTTTGAAGTCTTGTCTGCTTTGCCAAGGAGCCACACCGCTCCAGGGACGGCTCTTCTGCTACAGTCATCAATGAATCACTTTTCTTTGGAAAGCAAATGGAGCGACACCATAAGCTGTATTTGCTTTTCCATAAAAATAAATGGACATAGTACAGTCAAGTGTTGCTTTTCACTTCACAGGACGTGAAACTAGTCTGCTGAGCCGGGACAGGTGATGCTTGAGGTGAGCAAGAAAGGTAACTAGCTTCTCTGCTATGTCCGGCAGAAGGGAAAATGCTTGCTTGTCTGGATAGATGCCCCTGTCTAAACTGAGCTTAGCTCTTCCGCTTTCTTTTGCATTTCAAGTTTCTACATTAGAATTTACACAGTGGAACTTCATCATCATGCTAACCCTAGTTCTGACATCTTCTGTAGGCACAAAGACGTGCTGACACCTATCTGGTCGTATTTTGTAGGTTTCACAAATAATTAAGAGAAACAAAACTTTCACCACAGAATTGAAATATTTAATGACAAAATTAAAGTTTGCTGTAGTAGTGAATCAATAGAGCGGGTGTTATTGGGTCTCTGAATAAACAACAATTATGTGTGACATCTTAGAGAACTTCTGAAGAATTGATAACTGTACAACAGACATTAGCAGTGTTACAGTTCTGATAATGACAAGTGAAACCTATCCTTAATACCCCATATACAGGGCATTCTTAAAATACTTTCACAAAAATGCACAATCTCTCCTAGCCACAATAGTATTAAGATGGATTTCACTATAATTTTAAGTCTAACACATAATCTTAATTTTTGCAGAGCTTAAAAAATGTTAACTACTGATCTTGTTACATTTTACAGATACATTCTTTAAAATGAAATGTTAACCTGAATAACTGCATACTTCCTGTACACAGATACCTAATAATACTAGTGAAGAATTCTACAGCTACGTTCCAGGGAGAAGTGGCAACATTACAAAGATTCTTTTCTTTATTGTGGCAATACGATTTGAGAACTCTTTCACAAAAATTTCATAGCAAAGTGCAGAAATGAAACAGAAAAATGTAATACCATCTAACAAGCTCAACCAAATCTGTCTGTCCCAAATGAAATGAGTCATTTTAGCAATTTTCTCTTGGTTAGATTGTATTACTGTTTTGTACTGCAGCACCTTCTACAACAGGATAGCAAAGACCTTATCACAGGGAATCTCTGCAAGAGACTGGAAGGCAGAAGAGGGATAGGAAGTGCTGTTCTGGCCTCTGTTTGGAGGAAGCCAACCAGTACTTTGACACGGGCAGGTCAGGTACACGACCACTGACTGGAAGCTAATTAACAGAGGAAGCCAAAGAAGATTCAGATGTGCTTTCTTCCCATTCAGGCTATTTACAGTAAGACTTAGGTCTAAAAGGATACACAGAGTGAGGAAAGAGGGTAAGGTATGGAATGCTTACCTTTATGACAAGTACATATTAGAATTCTACCAGGGAGGAAGAGTCTCAGATTGCTCAGAATGCTTATGACCTCAACCTCTGCTGCTTTAAAAGCCTCACAAACACTGTTTTTAGATAGTTGGCAACCAATTTTATTCTTGAATTTGGCTGTCAGGTGGTTATAGATTTACTCTTTCAATTATTTATACCACCTATCTCAGGAACCAGAATCTAATTTGAGAAGATGAATATCTACAGCTGTGTGTATGCATCTGTGTTTTTTGTGAACTGAAGCTTGCCATCAACACCCACTTGGAGTGATTTTTGGGGATTTTCTTAGAAACTATAAATTCTTCTAATGGCACTCATGAATTGGCATGTTCTACATGTCTTCATACTTTTCAGAGATCAAAAGAAAAGTAAAAACACTATAGCAACTTTTCATAGTTTATAAATTTTACAGTTTTCTTGAATTGGATCATCTCTAAGAGGATTAAGAAATTTGTCTTCAGCAAATCCATTTCCCTTTGACGTGTACTGCCTATGATTTTTATTTTCCAGCAGACAAACTTTCCCTCTCCTAGGCGACAGTTTTTCAGAATTTAAGCTATTTAAATCAGGATTAATAATCCCAAAGTTATCTTATGCTGCTGTATAAGAGACTACAATACACGTAAACTTCGCTGGCTCAAGGGCTCAGAAGGAACAGAAGGGGCCCTGAAGACTCGGGCAGCTTAAAAATCAATGTACTGCGGTGAGAGGCTGACAGTGTCTCTGAGATGTGCAGCTTTGCCTCTTTGTTTCATAAGAAACAAGCACAGTTTTTTATGTTTAGCAGTGAACCTTCCTGGAAACAAAGCTTCCAGACTCAAAATGCAGTATCATCTTGAGCAACACGCACACAAGAGGTGGGTGACCAACTCTATCCAATCTGGCAGCAACATAAAGGCTTTATGACAAAACCCACAAGTCAATTAGGCAAGCTACAGTTGCCATCATATGCAATTTGTCAAGAAGCATACAGTTAAATTTCATTAAATAGAGAGTCAAAACAAAATTCAAACCTTTAAAAGTCAGACATTAAGAAACTTTCCCAAGGACATTCTGAGGGTGTCTCTAAATTGGGCATGGCTTTGTGAAAACAAAAGAAAAAAGATTTTAAATGCAGTTATCTTTTCACACTATCTTCATGTAGACATTTTATCTGGACAAATCCATTTTTGGTAACAATCCAAGCTCATTCGAATACCAGCTATGGCAATTTGGGACAATGACAAAAGAAAAACGTCTTTGAAGATACAGTTTTTAAAGTAGGGTTTTCTTGGAACCTTAACTCTCAAACTTTTACCCATCCTATGATAATTCCAAATTATCAGCCTGAAAAGAAAGAGCAGATTTGGTTAAGTTGCAGCTCAGAAAGTGGATTTCTAATTGTGATTCTGACTTGTGTTTTGAATACTGGTAATGGTTCATGCAAAAGATTAATATGCAAAAAGTAGAATCTAAGACTGCTATTTCCGATGGTAAGTCCAAGTGGTTTTTGTAATACAGAATTCTAATTTTACTCTTCAGCTTAAGAGTTCCAGGAGTGTGAGTGAAGCCAGCTGCTGCTTGAGTTTTATTTTCACCCAGGAACAATGACATCTGATGTCACCACATTAAAATTTCTTCTTGTTTAATGTCAGGGAGAAAAAAAGCACAGTGCTAGTTTAGACCAGCTCAGTCTATCATTTGGTCCAAATTTTATATCCAAACTTCCAAAAACTTTCTTCTTGAAAAGGAAAACATTCAAATACACACACAGCCCCCCACAAACACACAGAAAAAAATGAAAATGAAGCTGATGTTATTGTTCCATTTTTTAAAAGCAAGATTATTAGGGAAATGTATAAACACAACACTTTTTCATCCACATTAACACCTGAAAATGAAAAACAAAACAAAATCCCAAATCCCTAAGTGTTCATCTGTTGGGGACCAAGAGCAGGTGGAGGTCCAGGGTTCTTGTAAAAACTGCTGAACAACTCTTCCTTTTCTCTCGAGGGTCACCAGGATAAGCAGTTTCTCAACATTTGTGCTTCATGGCAAGCTAAGGAGAGACGAATGAGAAAAGTGAGAATTCGTTAATAAAGAGGCCTCTCTGCTGCCCCCTCCCTACGCCCTCTATGAGAAGCAGCACGGAGATTCTACTTTCTGCAGCAGATCATCGCTATTATCCACAGCAACACACCTAGTCCATGTGCAGCACTTTTTCAAAGAGCTCCCTGGGTACTGAGACTGCTACTTTTCCTTACTTTATTCTGCTGTGGTGTGCAGTGGAGGAGGGCGCTGGGTGGTGTCCTTCCGTCATACTGAAGGACCAACTGGATAAACCCGTACACAGGCAGAATGAGCTACTGGCCCGAGGAACACCGGGGTTCCCAGTTACTAGTTACTCTGCAACAGCAGCACTTCTGAAACGTGAATGTTTACTGAGACCTCACGAAGATTAAGGGCTCAACAGCTCACGGAGAGACGAACTGCAATTATGTACGCAACATCCTGCGTGGACATTCAACCTCGGCCCAAACTCTTGACAAGTACCTTGTGTTACTGACTCGGGCTGAACAACAGACCAAGTGCAGACCTTGATTTACTAATTCTCCCATTGGAATTTAAGAAATGTAGTCTATGATTAAGATGTTAGATATTTATAAATAAGAACACCAAGTACCACTGTACATTCAATACCTTCCCAAGCACCTTGGAACCTATTATGATGTATTTGAGGAAATTATATGCTGGCACAGAACATAAATTATATCTATTATATAACATAATTATAGAACGTAATTATATCTACAGTTTTATATTTTATCTTCCTCATGGGTTTCTTAACATGTCTCCAACTCTGTGGATTCGGGTGTCCAATTTCCAACAGAAGTTTAAAATTTTTGGTCTATTTTGATCTCATTATCTTATGGAAAACATCTGTCAATACTATGTAATGTACTCCACCTAAATAATGACAATGAAAAATGATTAATGATAGCATGGAAGTACTTCAGGAGGCCCGAATCCTTTCCCTTCAGGCCCAGAGACTCAAGGAGACAGTTGGCCGCAGTACTCAGAAGTCAGCCACTTGCCCTTCCCTCGCCTACAAATGCTCTTGTGCGCAGATCAGGGCAGATCAATGTTCTTTTCTGTGAGAAATGTCATCTGAGGATGCCAAGGTTGGGCAGTGCCCTTGCCTGCTGACTCACCACCCATGGCGAGCTGTCAAAGTGCCGCGCACACTGCAAAGCTGTGCTTTTTGGGGCAGGGAAAGTGAGCAGGGCTGTGTCTACGGCAGAACTGTACTTTCCTAACAGCTGGGACTGTGCCAACCCCACAGCTCAGGAAGGAATTACACTTCCTCAAGCCAGGCGAATGGGAGCTGGGGGGAGGGGTGCTGGGGTGGGGAGAAACAGGAGCATTTTCCATCTGCTCAGTAGAGGACAGGCACCCATGTGTCTTGACGGCAAGGCTGTGCAAAAAATTGATTCATTTATTTGTACCTGGGATATTGGCAGAGGTCCTGGGAAAAGTTAGAAGGCCGTAGGTCCTCTGCTACTGTAATCGGGAAGGGGCTGCAATATGTTCCATGTGAGGGTGGGTGTCCTTATTTCCTGAGGAGCTCAGAGAACTGTCACCTGGAATTACTGCTCTCTGCTCAGGGCTCTACCATGTGCCCTGTGCCTCCACATGTAAACACAGCCCACTCTTTATGAGTCAAAAAAACCACTCACATCTAGGGGGTGGAAGGCCTGGGTTCTATCTCTTAGCTCTTGCCTCACCAGCATGTCTGGCTGGGCCTCACTAGTAAGATGACATCTTCATGGCAAGCTAACACTAGCGGGGCCAAATCAGCAGTCCTTGTCCCTGGGAAAACCACTACGCCTTAGCTAAGGAGGTCAGTCTGCTTATTGGGAAAACTGCCGGTGCTGGCGATTCATAAGCACGTACCCTCTGTCTCATGCCCCCTCACACACACTAACCAGTTCCAGCAGCCCCCTCCCTGCAGCGCCTATAGGCGGGGAAACTGAATCAAATGCAAATTGCTGCCAGGTCTGAACTCTCTCATCGGTCAAAACCAGAGGTCCTTTTGTCTGTGGTGACCTCATCAGTTTCTATGCCGACAGGTCCCCTTTCAAGGGCTGCTTTCCTCTCAGGCAGCCCTCCCACCTCACTTTCCTTTGGAGCTTGGAAAGCATACAATCTTCATCTCCATTCTTTCTCTGGGGCTGTGTCGAGAATCCTCAGTCATCTGTAACAATTCTCTAGCCCCTTTAACTGAGCCCATTCTGTTAATAAGGTAGGTTCAGCAGAAACTATTTCTATGGTAGTAACTAGAAATAATCATAATTCAGATTTATGTGTGTTGCATATTGTGCTAATAGCATCAAAGCTGGATTAAAACACAGGATTTTAACTACTGCACCATATTGCTTTCCAACCACCTAGAAAACTTGGCCATTGTATCAGGGAAACAGCATTGTTAGGGCCAAGAGTTCAGGCCATCTGGTTAGGTTATCCACTTGGGTGTTTGTCCAACCTCCTCTGAGAGGGCTGCCTACATGAATGACATCCAGGTATTGTCTACTCCACCTTAGGAAGAATGACCTCACAGTCTTTCCCTGTAACCTGGTTCACGGTTTAATCATTAGCCTGAACTCCGGCTGTAGCAGAATCTTATCAGTGCACTATTGACGGTTCTGTTCAGTGTGGGAAGGCATGAAAGATAATTTCCTGCACTATTACCATTCCCAGACTTGAAGACAGTTACGAAGTTATTCCCCTTAGCCTTCTCTTCCTCAACTCAACATTTAAAATGTTTTCCCAGATTTCCACTGCCTGTCTTCCTCTTAAATCCTCTGAGCTGCTGCTGTTATAAATGAGGGTGGGCTAGGATATGGGTATTTCCATCTCACCATTGCTCTAGAGACCAAGGCTGGGGAAGGGAGGGAAGACCGCAGAAACCTTCAGTCCAAGTTTGCTCTCTACAACCACTGCCGCAACCTGAGACCCAGGGCTCCAGCAGGGCTGACAGCATTTTCAGATCGATCTGGCCCCTTCTCCAAGGAATTCCAAATGGGCCCCAGAGGCAGCAGTGCAGTAAGGTGGAGAACCAGTGATACATCTAGCCACATCTGTGCAAAACAGATGCAGGGAGTAAAGGCAGGAAGCACTTGCTGGGAGCCGGGGCCCCGGGTGGGCCTGAGTGTGAGCCCTGGGAGACGCCACCTTGGCTCAGTTGGGAATGCTTTTCTCCTTGCTTGGCTGGTTTTGCATTCTCGTTCTCTCAGCAAAAGCGGGGCTTTCTGTTAAAGCAATATACATTTTTTAAAATTTATTTTTATTTTTTTCTCCAAAGGTCACCTGTAAAGTCCATCTGAAGGTCTGGATCATGAGTCTGACAGGCTAATACAGGTCATCCGCAGAAGTTGCTTCTGGGAACTACAATTTAAATCACGAGCCAGAGAAGAATTGCCCTTTCATCTGACACACAAGGACAGTAGTAAATCCTTTTTATCACTTGACCAGCGGGGCCTCTCTTTCTTTTAGTCTGTGACTGCCTTAGATGGTGGCTGCCAGTGAAAACTCCACCTTTCCTCTCTGAAAGGCACACTGTTAGCAAGAGTGTGAGTGTGCAGTGTGAGTGTGCAGGGTGTGGGCCCAGCCATGAGGAAAACACCACGCTCCAGACTGACAGGCAGGAGGAACTCTTGCTGGCAGAACTGTGTCAGTCTGCTCAGGCTCCGAGTTCCAGAGCTGAGGTCCTGAAATAGATAATCACTAGCCCCTCTCGAGGGGAAACCAGTCCAGAGACCAGAGCTTGCTTTGCGCCTGGTGAAGATAAGACACAGGATGTCAGATGCAGGGTGGGAAAGGGACAGATGGAAAAGTAAGCCAAGCAGCCCAAGTCTGCCATGAATTTTTCTAAACCTTGGCCAAGAGTGGGGTTATCTTCTGAAACCTGAGCTCATTTTTCTCTTTTCATTCCCTGAAACTTGAGCCCTGAACTTCTGGGCAGGAATTAAATAGAAAGAGTCAAGAGAAGATACTTTTCATAACTCTAGTACTTAAAGGTTTCTGGACACTTCAACACCTAAACACCCAGTGCTGATACCCCTGTCTTCTGCTTGGCCCACCTTGTGTGCAGTTTCTGCAAACTGCTGGGCACTGTTCTTCATGTCTTCGGTCTTCTCCTCTGCTCGGCCTAACCGCTCTCCACGCTCATTCAAGGCTTGGCTCGCCTTCTGTACGGCACTGGTCACACTATCGGCAGCTGAATGGAGGATGCTGTTTCCTGGAAGGAGAGCAAGAGCATTAGGAGCTGCCTCCGCTGACCTACAGGGGTCAGATCTCACACTATGGAAAGACCGCGGGAGGAAGAAAGTCACCATTTCTTGTACTTCTGACTGACTTGTAGGACAAACCCACATAGAAAGACAGGACTTGGGCAAATCCTGGATGGTTCTTGCATGCCCATCCATCCTAGCTGAAGACTTGGCTTTCAAATGTAAACTAGAATCATATCAAGTTGATAGAATTAGGCAAGCTCAATGAGAAATACCTGGATCTTATGTGCATTTCCTTGACTTGCAGTTTAAGTGAATCATCACAGGGAAAGTGGGGCCAAAGGACTTTCCCAGAAATAATGCTCTGTGTTCCTTTCAGTACTTCTCTTTCATTTTATCCTTTCCCTTAGTAAGTAAGCAATGCTTCTGGGTGTATGGCTTGTAGGAGCTATGAGTTAGATTTGAAGCTCAAAGCAGCTATGTTAGCTCCCATCTTTGAATTCTGAACCATAGCTCAAATTGTTGGGTCTCCTGCCTCTAATTTCTAGTGTATGACATATTGCATATAAGTAAGCAAATAGAAAACCATTACAGAAACTGGTCCTAGAAGAAATCTGGCATTCTTAAGTTCAGGTGAGATGATGATCTGAGGAAACTGAAAACCATTACATTTCTAAGGGTCATGTATTT
Organism: Dinomys branickii; assembly: GCA_004027595.1. Taxonomy (NCBI): domain Eukaryota; kingdom Metazoa; phylum Chordata; class Mammalia; order Rodentia; family Dinomyidae; genus Dinomys; species Dinomys branickii. The sequence goes on from PVLD010007016.1 coordinate 34,117, forward strand.
CTGAGATCCCATTTCCAAAGTGTGGGTGGCAAAAGTCAGTGATGAAAAACTTGCATGTGCATAACCCACTGAGAACTAGCAGCTTGAAAAATGGCAACCAGAGGAAATTTATAGCTGTATTTATTAACACTGAGTTATGCTATGTTAATGCCATCTTATGTAATAGCTTAATGCCTTTGAATAACTTTACTAGATCATTTAACTTTGTACCTAGGACTGACACATCTAGCCACTGACAGCTTTTAATAGAAATGTAATTTCCTCTGGTCTCAACTGCAAAGGCTTCCTAATTTCTTCTCTGTGGGAACAGTCCATGGTTTGTGGAAAAGGATCTCAGGCACAGAAAGTACCTTGTCCAGAGGACGCACTTGGTAAATTATTCTCCACTTTTCTTCTTTAGGAGTAGATTTCAAGGGCTTCAACTATACACTAAAGGAAGGAGAATGGGGTTGACTTATGGATACCAGTTGTAGCGAGTGTCCTATGAATCAAGATAAAAATAATTCAGTACTAAGACATAAGAGCATAGGAAACTGAGCACCAGGGAAATCGGGTGGAACATAAGGATAGGGATGGGTCTGGAACTTCAGAGCAGATCTAGAGCTCTTGGTTCCTTTTGCTTTGACAACATACTTATGACTATAATATCACTCACTGCCTAGCACTTACACAGCATTTGTAATCATAAAGCACTGTAATATTACCTCATTTGATTGTCCAACATTTCTACTGAGATCGCTGAGACTGGAGAGGTGAAGAGATTTACACGAGATAGAGATTGTATCACCAGGGAAGTGACACGGCTAGTGCTGAAACCTAGTTTTGATTATTCTGTACCTTCTTGGCAGGCGTGGTGTTGGTCTGGGGAAGCAATCACTATGACACAGTTGTGGGTACTAGCACACTGGCAGGTTATTTCCCAAGGCAATGCCTGACTGTTGCTGCCCTCACAGTATTCCTTTCAGTGAATTAAGAGTTACCGCCCATGTGACGGTGCAAATGAAGTGACCTGCAGGAGGAAGAGGCCGATGGGCTGGAATGGGAAGATGGGTAAGACACTGGAAGGTGTAGGGGAATAGGACACAGGCAGAAGGAAAACTTTCTGTTCTTTAGATCCCCTCCATATAGCCGTCTTTAGATCCCCACAGTTTAGCCATGAGAAGACTGGGAAAACATGGGGCAGAAACTCTGCCACTTAATGGCTAGAGATAAAGGGATTTTAGAATTAGCTGCCAGTAAGTTACCCGGGTATATCTTTCCCTCTTAGAATTGACCCATGCAATGTCCTAGAAGTTAGAAACATCTGTGTTTCGGCACTGAACCTGCTATGCCTTTGTACAAGCCACATTGCTTTCCTTGTCATAGTTTAAAATTAACCTTGTACAAGATGTCAGATTGAAATACGTCTTCGTCACTTTTATCATCCCTGGCACAAAAAACCCTACACTAGCAACTTAATGGACAGGTTTATTTTGACTCGTTTCAATCCACGTTTGGTTGGCTCCAAGGCTGAATATGACGGCAGTGGGGCGTGGCAGAGCGGACCTGCTCATGCGGCACTGGCAGGAGGAGAGCAGAGAGAGGCAGAGTCAGGGAGATAGAGCCTTCCAGGTCAGGCCCCCAGTGGCCCGGCTCCTCTGACCAGCCCACACCCCAGTCAGCTCACCTTCCAAAAGCCCCATCTATGAGTGCACAAGGTTTTTCACAGAACATCTAGTTATAAACTATAACAACATCATGTCACGTTTTATATGATACCTTTTAACCTATAGTTATAAAAAAGAGAACCAGCCAGGCATGGGGGCACACATCTGTAATTCTGCTGTGTACATAGGAGGCTGAGTCAGGAGGATTCCAAGTTTGGGCAAGTTGGTAAGACTCTGATTCAAAATAAAATGCTTGGGGATATAGTACAGTGGTATAGTCCTTGCCTGGAAGGGCCTGGGTTCAGTTCCTACTCTACTAGTAAGGGAGGGGAAAAGAGGGAGAGAGAGAATAGGAATGAGAATGGATACAGCAGACCCCTGAAATTCCCAGAGATTATATTCCTAGAGCACCTGAAAATTGTGAAAAACTGTGAATCTCAGATATGATCAGAAAAATGCCTATTTTGTAGTTCAAACCCTAAATATTCTATATTTCCCACAGTTATGTAATTTAATTTAGTCTAATAAAATACTGTATACAGTACTGTAACAATTTAATTTAATAAAGATACTGTATAGCAGTTCAACCTTCTACTTGGGTGTCTTAAACTTTTGGCACTTAGATTCATTGCCAGAAACCTTAGAAGGTGCAGGACATTTTTGTGGCATCTTAGAGCTCTTAGGGCTTTAAGAAGAACAAAGCTGAGATCACTTGAGATAGCTACACGTGATAAAGCAAGATGTGATGATGTTGGAATGTAGGTGCATCTGCCCGAGATGGGTTACAGGGCATCAGCCAATCAGCAGCAAAGAGAATGGAGTAACGATCTCGGATTGGCTCCTTGCAAACCTCCCACCAAAAACAAGCAAACAAAACAACAACTACAAAGAACTCCAAACAATTGCGGGGGATACTGTATTTGCACTTTCCAAAAAATTGTGGAGAAGTCTCCACGAACAATTATTAGGTAGGTTGTAAGGAAAAATCCCTGCATGACCTAAGCCACGGACTCTGAACAGCAACTTCAGGGTGGTGTAAAAGGAAACAACCTTCAGTGTTAAAAGATGACGTCACTGACCGTTATCAATAGGAAATCTACAGTCAGTAATTTTCACATACAGAATGCATTTGAAAAAATTCCATTCTCTCTATTGAAATGACCCTTTGCTGACCCTTCCCTAAATCTATAACCATGCTTCTCTTTTGATTTAGGTTTTCTGTTTATTTCCTTACCTCTCAGGTCTCTTGCTTATATTATATTCCAAAATTCTGTCCTCCTCACACACTCCCTGAGGCAAGCTGGCGCAGCTCACGGCTTCAGTGACCAATCTTTCTCTCCCTGGAGGTTGTGCCACTGAACTCAGACCCACAGGACGGCTCTTACAGGAAAACTCCAGCTAAATGACTCAGGATCACCTCAAATTCATGTTTAAAACATCCTAGCACCTTTGTGTTTCTACAGTAATACCTCCACTCACAAATGATTCTCTTTGCCAACAATTCGGTTTGCAAACAGAAGCATCTGGCAAAATTTTACTTCCATTTGTGAACTCTGCATCAGGTGAAGTGGCTGTCTTCCCTGTGCGCTCATGAATGTGGCCATCTTCCCCCAAACTGTGGAATGAATTAAGTTCATGAACTGAGGCACCACTGTACTCACTTTTCTTTCAGGTGCTGCGTCAGTGAGTGACCCCAACACTGACCCAACCAGAAATCTAGCGGTCTGAGCCTAGATTCTTCCCTCATTTTTAGCCCATACAACTAAATGTTGCTTTCCACACAGCTCTATCGTCCTATGGCCTTATATGCAGGCACAGTGAAGAGTAATTCTCTCACATGCATCTCTGATCATTACGAGAAATTAAACTCCCACTAGAAAGAGCACAAACTGTTTTGAGACTTTGAGTGTATGTTGAAAATTGCTTCCTGATAGATTCATTCAGCATTCAAAACTATTCACAACATGTATACTGTGTGCCAGAAGATTAGTAGAATGACTTTGAGGGAGTTGATTTGGTCCTGCCATCCACCCCACATCCCCACTGTGGGGTAAAGAGGCAAGTGTGTACCAGGTGCCTACAGGCTCTCAGTAGAAGTCTGTCCCTCCACCTCCCTTAAGGTCTCACCTGTTCTTTGGGGAATTCTGCAAAAATAGCACAGTATCTCTGAATTCTATTGGAATTTTCCTTCTCTTATCTGCTATCATGGGACTAAGCATTTGGAAGCCCAGAGAAGATATTCAGATATTGTTGGGTAGCATAGTGTGTTCCTCACAGAGGGAATTGAACACATACTCACTAAATCAAGGCATACATTTATTTTTTTAGTGCCAGGAATCGAACTCAGGACCTTGCACTTGCCAGGCAGGCACTTGTGCCACTGAGCTAGATCCCCAGCCCCAAAACATATTTGTAAATAGGATGACTTACTGAAAATTTGGGACCCATAATATCCTGTGGAGTGAAATCTGGAAATAAGGCAGTCTCCTGAGGCAGACAGAACAGTAATTCTCTCTAAATAGACTGAAAGCGTATTAATACCCAAATTTATTCAAGCAGTCTGAAAAGCTGTCAACCACAGCAAATAAAGTGAGCTGCCTTTTGAATGGTTGTCTCTGGAGAGCACAGCAGAGACCAGTCTTGCTGCATTGCGTCACCTCTACGTGAGGACCACTCAATGTGTGTCTTAAAATATATTATGCTGGGATCTTTTATGTTAAATGACTTAGAAGACTTTTCTGAGAGAAAGACCTGAGATCAAGCCATTGACTATGAGAAAATACAACTAAAAGAAATTTTAATATACAGGAAAATGAGGAAAATACATTGAAAAGTGACAATAGAAGGAAAAGAAGAGGAGAAAAGATTTTTTCTGGAGCACACAGGATTCACCAACAGCTCAAATATTAGCATAATTTCACTTAGTCATCTTAGACTCCAGGCTGTACTTTGGTAATCAAAAATTATAATTCTATAGTGAGTAAAGAGGCAATTTAAAAAGTATTTTCAGCAGCTACTTCCTACATTATATATATATATATATATATATATATATATATATATATGTAGATATTTGAAATGTGAAATATCTTGTTTGGAAAATAAGACAGGAAGAAAATCATTTTAAAAATAAGGGATTGAAGGCCAGCCATGGTGGCTTATGCCTGTAATCTTAGAACTTGGAAGGCTGAGGCAGGAGGACTGTTGCAAGTTCAAGACCAGCCTCAATGATAACGTGAGCTCAAGGCCAGTCTGAACTGCATAGCGAGACCCTGTCTCAGAAAGACAAAAAAAGTGATTGAAATAGCTATGCAATAAAGCTCCACTCATCCAAACTTAGAGGAAGATCAATTTGAACTACACACACACACACACACACACACACACACAGTGGTGGTACCTCAGTTCATAAACTTAATCCTCTTCACTTAATTGTATTCCATTCTTAATCCATATATATATATATGGATTCTAATAAACTCATTTAGATTCTAATAAACTCACAAAAATTGGCACAGAGAGTTACCAAAAGTGTTAATAAGCCAAAACATTAATATTCTCATATTGTATGTCTAAAATGTTCAATAATAATTTGTTCTGAGTAGATTAAATAGGTTCTGCTCCATTTTTATCTATGGTATTAATTTTATTAGCCAAACCACTTTCATAAGTAGGACATAAAGTATACGTATGTCTAGTTTAGTACAATAACACTCAAATTAATTTTACTGCATATCACTATGTGGAATTCACCCAACATGTTGTTTCATTCCTTTGTGTACTTCCAGTGTGACCATTCACAGTACCAGGTCCCCCATGCTCAGTCCCTCTACTAGAGAACAAAAGAGGAGGATCAAATTAAACAGGAAGGTGGTTCCTTGACAACTCAGTCTCTTCTTAGTCCCAAAGCCGCTCAGTCCCACTTAGACACTGTTCTACTGTCTGTAATGAAGGTGCTCACTCCTGCTCCCTCAGTGGTAATTCAGCTGTATGTTAGCATGATACTTCAAAGGAGATTTTGCTTAGTACTTAAAATTTTATAAAGAAATAATAATTCAAATAGTCATGACGATGCTAGCTTTTACTTCTATAAGCAGAGGGATTAAATGCAAAGACTAATCCAGTGAAACAAGTTGGTTTTTAATTCATGGACTCTTTTAATTATCTAAGATTAATACAAGATTAAGAGCTATACCAAACTTTCTACAGCACACTGACTAATCAATACTAAGTCACACCCCTGCATTTCAATATCAGACCTCAAGTAAGATAAAGATTCTTTCACAAGATTAAATTTCACCTGTACTTTTGTGATAATGACTAATTGGATACATTCTTTAAAAAATCCTGGTTATCTAAAGCCTTTCTATAAGGAGCAGTTGTTAACCTATGCTGGGCATGATGCAATGTGAATATCAGCCAATCACAATCAGAGGAGAGCCACTTTTTTTTTTGTCTTTTTGAGACAGGGTCTCATTATGCAGTTCAGGCTCGCCTTGAGCTCACTGTGTAGCCCAGGCTGGTCTCTATCTCACAATGATCCTCCTGCCTCACCCTCCTGAGTGCTGGGATTACAGGCGTGCACCCCGCTCCTAGAACCACTGTTAATTAATGCCCACTACTTGCAGGTGCTATGAAAGGTGTTAAGGAAGGTAACTCTTTATTTATTTATTTATGTTTTTGTGGTACTGGTGATTGAACACAGGGCCTTTGAACTAAGATACACCTCCAGTTTTTCTATTTCTATTTTTTAGATTTTGAGAAAGGGTCCCACTAAGTTGCTACCTTGCTCAAGCTGGGCACAAACTTGTGATCCTCACCTTCAGGAGTGGTGAGATTATAGGGATGCACCACCACATTTGGCTCAAAGGCAGATATTCTTATTTTATAGTTAAAGAAGTAAAAGAGTTTATACCAGACTACCATGGTATTGATCCCAAGGCCCTTAACAGTTATGTAAGCATTGGCCACAGTGGCCCTATGGGTTAAAAAGTGCTACAAGAAAACTCAGTTCTGTGGTAAAATAACTGTGAAACATGATCTAGCCCAGCTGCTTCTTGCAAAAATTTTGAAAACCTTTAACAAGCTAATAAAAACTGCATGTAAAGGAGTAGAGGGTGGGAGTGGGAGAGGTATAGTATATAAATCCCCAAACACATTTACTCATAGGACCTTCTTGTACAGAATGTGATAGCAAGGGAAATTCTGCAAAATTGTGACTGGGAAATGCTACAGTAAACTATACTGATTCTTAAGTTAAAAGAGAAAAAAATCCAGGCTGCCCTCATCAATTTAGTAATAGATAGACAAGTCATGTAATTACATTAAAAAGGCTTGCTTTATAGAGGCAGTGGAACAGATATAGCATGCTGAATGGCAGTTCCAGAATTATCTTTTGTTTCAAGTTGGTGGCTAATTTCAGGGACCATGAAACTTGCTTGTTGCCTGGAGCTGTGACAAAGAAAAATGGACTCCATGCTTGGGAATACTTTGTAAACCCATGAACTCCACACCTATTCAAATGAGACCTGGAAGTTATTTTTTCTTAGAGTTACCAAAGAAACAGGAAACACCCATTATATCAGGTAAATGTCTCTCACTGGCTATATTAAGGTCACTTAGTACAATCTTAAAGGCTCAGAAAAAAGTCCAGTGCTCCCTCCCTGTCCTTTAGACAACTATGAGTTTATATTCTCTCAACTAATTTTTCCCATGTTCCCAATGACAAGGGTCAAATATTTAAGGTTTTATGCATGTCCTTTTCAACATCTAAACTCAGTGTATGGCATAAAATTCACCAATAACTTTAGTGTTCTTTTAACCTTGGTTCTTATGAACACATTCTTACAAGAAATATGGAGTGCCAGGATAATGAATCCAAGGACATATCCTTTGGTTTTGTTTTGTTCAGAGAATATCAGGGTCTCAGAAGGGTGGCTGAAGAGCATCGTCAAAGAAGGAATACTTGTTCTGAGGTTAAAGGCCCAGAGTGTCTTAACTTGGTGTAATGGTTTGTGTCAACCTAAGAAGTCTAAAAGCTTAACTAAGTAACTCAGCAGTTCTACATCCTGGGGTGTAGAGACAGAATTTTACACCAGCGGTCATTGCTGTGACTATGCCTGAACATGTGCTTTAGGAATCCTCGGGAATGGCTTGTGGGAAGGGTTTGGAAAGGTTCAGAAATGTCAGCTGAAAAAGCAGAGCTGGAACACCTTAGACTATACTGTATGAGAGATTCTGGTTCAGAGCTCAGAAGACCAGAAAGCTGATAAAAATCCTGCTGCTAGAGATCAGGCTCTGGAGGTTTCTGCTGGGAAGGATTGTGTTGGTTGCGGGAATCTAAAAGATATATGTTATGGCTTGGCAGAAAGTTTGTCTGTATTTTGCTCATGTCCAGAGACTTTGCCTGAGACTGAGATAAAGAGTCATGGACTAATTAATTTGGTAAGAAATTTTAAGGCAGTTGAATGTTGAGTCTATGGCATGGCTATTGTTGGGGCTGTTAGATTTATTTTGCAAATCAAGAGCTAAAAAGCCCATCAGGATGATTTAAAATGTTGTAAGTTTGGCCAGAAAAGAAGCTCCAGTGAAGTTGTAGACTGCAAACATAGGGCAGAGGAGATCTTCATTATTGAGAAAGAACAGGAGACTAGAAGAGATGGCCTGAGGGCATCATAAGAAGCAGCAAGTCTCCACCCTTTGCAGCCTCAAAATTGCAAAAGTGAAATAGAGCTTTGCAGATAAAGCTCTAGAGCAGCGCATTCCAGAATGGCAGTGGCTGCATCATGTTCTGGAATGGTGGCAGCATAAAAAATTTGTTCCTCTGAATTTGATTCAGAGTGCCCAGTGATCTAGGCACTTGATCCCTACAGCCCGGAGAGAGGAAAGCCTGCTCCATGTGGCAGCAGACCTTGGCATTATTCATGTAGTCCTAGCTTTAGGTACATGCAGAATGCAAGAGTCATGGGGTTAAGAAGGCTTCCACATCAATTTTAAAAGGCCTGGGAGGCCAGGAATTGTGCCTCTGAGAAGGCAGTATGTGAGACTGTGAGGGTGAAGCCAAAGTTGCAGTGGAGACCCCAGAAGTTTGGAAAAGCCAAGAACATGGATCATCTAAGGGAACCTGCAAGAAGAGAGCAATGCCGGCTCAAGAGATAAGCTGTGGGAGCTATAACTACCAGAAATGCCATAGGGGTGGAACCACACAAATGCTTTGGATCTCACAATTTGCCCCAGATTACCTCTGATGCTGGACATGGAACTACAGGACTTAATGTTTGCCCCCCTGGATTTTCGACTTCCCTTAGTCCTAATCCTTTGTAACTTTTAGAATAAAAATGTTTGTCTTGTATCATTGAATTTTGGAAGTGTTTAACTTTGTTTTCATTTGTATAGGGGCTTGCAGCTAAGAGTTAGCCTTACATCTCAGAGGATATTTGGGGCTTGGAGTTTTCAGCAAAGTTGAAACTGTTAGGACTTTGGAAACTCTTACAAATGCACTAAATGCTTTTTGCATAATGGGATGCACACGAGTCTTTGGGGGTGTCAGGAGCAAAATGTTATGGTTCTAATGTAATATAGTGTTGATAAACTAGTTGTTAAGGATTGTTAAACTTGTGTTATAAGGTTGAAGTTGTGAAATGAAAAGAATAGGCATGTTTTTGTATCTAGAGACCAAGTTGAAGAACTGTGTTTGGTTACCAAGTTGACAAGGGGTAGATTATAATGGTTGACACACTGTGTCAACTTCAGAAGTCTAGAAGCTTAACTAAGTAACTCAGCAGTACTACATCCTGAAATGTACAGGACATGCCCTTATGGCTCTAGGATGTTGTTTACTGTGTCAATCTGAGAAGTTTAGAAGTTCGCTAAGTGATTCAGCAAGGGCAAACGTCCTTGGTAAACATCTTGAGCCTGTGCCAAAGAAAAGCATGGAGATGGTGTGAGTGCTACCCCTGACCTGGAGAGGTAGACTGCTTACAATATCAGGGACCAAAAGAGGCTTGATTGTTCCCCCTTTTGCTGTTGTTGCTTTTTCTGTCTTCTGTTGCCTTGAAGTGTTGCCCATGTGTCATGCCACCCTGCCTCAGAGCCAACTCATTATGGACTGAAACATCCACATGCTGTGAGCTAAATACACTTTTCCTCTCTTAATTTTGAACATTGGACATTTTGTCTCAGCAATAAGAGAAAAGTAACCAAGACACTTGGTAAATTATTTTACTCTCTTTTTTTATGTACAACTAACCAGCTATGATCTGCAGGTATCTGCTTTTATTGCAGTTGGAAGCTAGTGGGTTTTACTTTAAGAACTATCATTTTAAGTCTTGATACATACAGTTGAAAACCCTGTACACAGTGCTACAGGGTGAAAAATGAATTCCCTTCCATATGTAGAACCTGTTACTTATCACCCCTGCAGCCTTGGAAAATGTGTTTTCCCCCTTGTGCTTCAGTTTCCTCACTTGTCATGGTGATTGGTACAGACCTTACTTCATGAAGTTGTGAGGAATACTGAGGTAGTGCACAAGTAGAATATTCAGAACAGTGTCTGACACATAGCTGAAAATCAACCTTATCTACACTAAAGAGACAGAAATCAATTCTCTGATACTCAAGTCTGCTAAGCTTTGTACTTCAGCTCACCTCTCTCCCTACTCTGGTAGGGAGAAAAGAAGCCTCCTCCTACTGCTATCTCATACACTTCCCCATTAGTTTGAACCACCAGTGGTCTGCTTCTAGTCCACTATAGAATTTACGGCCTGGCCACTGAACATGTGAACTGACCACTTCTTTTGAAGGCTGCTTTTTTCCTTTACTTTGAGAAGATATTGCTATATCTTGATGCCCCCAACCACTCTAATTATTCTCTTCATTCTTTTTCTGGACAAGGGAAAGAGATCAGAAAGGTCTGGGTTTGTGTCTGTCTTGGCCAAACCCTACCAGTGTGAACTCAAATAAGAGTTCTTGTCAGTATGGTTTCTTGTCAGTATCATAGCGATAAGAAGAGTACCTATATTTCACAGGATCTATTGTGAAATTAAATGAAACATACACTTAGAAAAATGGTAGTAACACAGTATGAACTCAACATACACTATGTTAGTGGAAGTTAATTCAGTTGGCACATTTATTACACGACACACACAAGCCAGAAACTGGCTGCACTTGTCCACTTCACAAATGATTTCCTAGTGTTAACCCAACGCTTTTTATTCTCAGCCCTTTTTATTCTCATCCTCTACTTGTTTTGCTCTTCCTGAGTCTCAGTGTGTAGTGCCCATCCTGTCTCCCATGTTCAATACTCTTTTGATTTTAACTTCTCTGTTATACCCCACACCTAATGGTAATGTAGCCCAGTGCATTTCATCTCAGCAAGGGTACTTGGTCCTGCACTTTACGTCTAGTCAATGTCTTACTTTATTTTCTCTTCAGCTCTTCCTGAGCAACTGCAGCAGCTGGATGATTTTTCTACCATTGGTCTCAAGGTTCTCTAGTATCATTCTTTTTCCATACTCCCTAAATCATGCCACTTTCTCGTTTCAGGGTTTTGGCAGCTCATTCACAGTCTGACATAATCCATTGGAGAGGGTCCTTCCTAATCTCTAGGGTCTTCTTAAGCTCCAGGCTGCCCATAACCCTTGATAGCTCACCAACCTATATCTACTGCCTCACTGTTTCTTCAAAATCCTATAAAATCTGTAGATGGTCAGTTTATGACTCTGATGCTTTAGATCTGAAATGTACCACCGAATTTGCATGTGTTTGGAGGTGGGCTCTTGGAAGGTAGTCGGATGACAGGGGTCCTATACTTAATAGCTGACTAATCCGTTGCTAAACGCACAGCTGAATGTGCTATTGGAAGGTGGGACTTGGTTGGAGGAAGGGTCACTGGTGACGTGACCTGGAAGGATGTATTCTGTTCTCCACCTCCCCTCCTCTCTCTGCTTACTAGCTACCATCGGTTGGGCAGCTTTCCTCTACTATACCCTTTCAGCATGACATTTCTTCCTTGAAGTCAGATATCCATGGGCTCAACAGTCTGAAACAGTGAGGGAAGATAACGCTCTCCTTTAGGCCCTGGATATCAGGTATTTTGCCCTAGCAACAGGGAAGTGACTAACACACTTAAACAGGTAGACAGAACATAAACAAGTTTCTAAAATAATCAATATGAATAAAAAGCTTAACAAGGAAATCTGTTCCTATCTCTGCCTAAGGGTGTCCCAACATCAGCAGAAGCCCTTTTTAATTTTAGGCATCAGTGCTCAAATGCAAAGTTAGCCTCAGATTTTCATGTCTAGCAATATTTTCTACTAGAAGAAGGTACAGTTCTTTAGAGAGTAACAGATTCCACGCCTTGAGGCCAGATAAACTGAGACAGACCTCAAATATTACGTCACAGAGCAAGAATATCATTGAAGATTGTAAAGATGGTGCTAAAAGAAAAAGAAGCCAGTTTAAAGTCGATCTCACTAGGCAAGCTGTAATGTTTAGAGCATCAACATAATAAAAGTTATAATAATGAGAAGATATTGTGGTAATTGTATATAACACTGTGGAAGCTATAAATTCTTAATGATTAACAAGGGAGAGAATTTTAAAAATGTACAAAAATAAAGTTTTAATACAAAGCAAAACAGTATCTAGATGCTTTTATTGATTTTAATTAAGGTATTGGTTATTTCATTTCTTCTAAGTAGTTGTCTATGTACAAAGCTATGCATTTGTCTCTATCTGTGTAAGTCGCACTGCATAAATTTAGAAAACTATGAGTAAGCAAACAATTTTGGAAAGAGAAAAAACTATTACAGAAAGTACTGATGAACATTAATGGTTGGGTATAACCAATTAGAATGACAGTGATGAATTCCACAGTGAGGAATGGACTGTCTTTTTTAGAATTTGGCTGTCTCTCCTATGTGAGGAAATATCTATATAATAAATTTTAATTGCATATTAATAAAACCTTAACATACTTCCATTAATCCTAATGTACCAGATTAATGTATAATAATAAGCACAGTGGAAGATTATATAATGTTAGACAAATAAAGAAATACATGCAGTGTTCTGGGATAAATTTCATCAGCATTTCATTGAAAACACTGGCCACATATAAAAAAAGTATGGGCTTAACTAATACGACTGAGATGAGACAGTAGGATCATTGATAAAAGATATCCACCGAGATATTCTAGGAATCAAGTTTGAATCACCTTAGAGAACAAACCAGGCCCTGTGGCCTTCCAAAAACAACTGTTTGATAACTCAATTCCTCTAGACTCAGGAAATATGAAAATAAGCACTTTGACTTAATTGGAAGATCTTTGAAGATGTTAAGAAATACTGAAGACCAAAACCTATGGTTAACTTGTAAGAGGCTTAAATATAATATCACCTATACTATGCCTTTAAGTGTGCAATTGTTAATCATGCATATGTTTTATCTGTTCATACTATCCAAAGTTCAGAATAATCAGTTCCATCAAATTGTGACAGAAGCTTAAGTTGTTTAAGGGAATTTAATGAAATAAGTTTCATAAACAGTGTTTATGAGTTTAAAAAATGTGGCTTTCCAAGTTAAATTCAGTAGAAATAATCAAGCATGAAACCAAGTGAAAATAAACACATTTCCTCTCTATGCACAAAATTCCATCAATGTAGAAGGAAAGTAATCAATATTCTTACACAAAACATTTCTTTTCTTGTCTTTGAGAAACTGTATATGTTGGTTACTCAACTAGGGATGCCTTTCCCTGCCTCTACCACCTGGTGGTTCATATGCATCAGATGTCACCTCACCAATGTATCTTTCCCTGCCTGTTTGTGTTCTTATTCGCTGAAATAGTTTGTGGGTCACCTAGTATTTACAAAGGTACAGCAGCAGGCCGGAAACACGGTCACAGGCAAAATGCTCTTACACTTGCCTATGTTGCTATGTCGAGCAACGAATTTCCAGTATGAAAAGAGGGCAGAGGGTATGTAAATTAAAAAATGTGTGGAATTTGTGTATATACATGTTACAATTAAAAAATAGATTTTTAAAAGACAGTTAAAAATTATCAGGCAGTTAACATAAGGTATTGTGCTTGGGGTGGGGCACTGACAGTGTCAGCAGGAAGACCTTTCTGAACAGGTGATTTTAAAGGTGTGGTGTAGAAAAAACAACCTGGGGCAAAGCTTTCACGCAAAATATCGAAAGAAGAAAAATATTCTGTATTCCGGGAACTTGAAGGCCATGAGTTGCTGTGAATGAGGGACTGTGGCTTGAGAAGAAAGTAGAGATAAACAGGAGCCAGATTACACAGGGGCTTATTGTAGTTGTATTGTAGTTGTATTGTAGTTGTATTGTAGTTGTATTGTAGTTGTATTGTAGTTGTAGTGGTACAACTGGAAGTCACTGCAGTGCTTTGAAATAGGGCTTTCTGGACTGAGCTCATTTCTGAAATTACTATTGTGTTTACAGTTTGAGCAAACAGCAAGAGAGAAAAACGGAACAGAGAAGGTGCTATGCCAGGATTTCAAGGAAGAGATAATGGTGGCATATACTAGGATGATGGCAGTGGAGATGAGATAAGTGGGAAGATTTAAAATTGGTGAACTGAATATGGGAAATGAGGGAGGAGAAATGGTGTGTAAATCCCAGCTTTCTGGCTGGAGAAACTGGACAGTGGTGAAATTTATAAGATAAGAGAAGCTGTCTGAAAAATAAGTTCGCTTGGAGGGCGAAGAGATAGAATCAAACACCTCATTTATTTGTAATGTTATGTTTAAATGGCCTATGAGATATTTAAGTAGAGCTAATAAAGCAAATAAATATTCTTACATGAAGCTTTGCGGAGAAATCTGAGATAGGGACACTTGTAAGTCATTTGCATAGAGAGAGGTTGGGTATGGATGAAGTTACTGGGGAATCAACACCAAAGGAGAACAGAGAAGGGGTCCTAAACTCTACCTTTAAGAATTTTAACACTTAGAATAAGAAGAAAATAAAAATATTGGTTAAGGAAATTGAGATGAAAAGAAGAAGAAACACAAGCCGCACTTTCCACAGCAGAAGTTAAGCTAGGACAACAGATCAAAGCAGCAGCTACAACATTGCCAGGGCAACTCGATGGGGAAAAATAGGTCTTGTCAACAAATGGCACTCGGACACCTGCACATCCACCTGCAAAAGAATGAAGTTGTAACCAAACATTACCCACATATAAATTTAACTCAAAGTCTATCAAAGATAAACATACGACTAAACTATGAAACTCTTAGAAACATAGGTATAAATCTTTATGACATTTGTTTAGTGAATGGTATCTTAGATATGACACTTAAAGGATAAAGAACAAAAGAAAAGCTAGATAAATGGACCTCATCAAAATTTAGAAAGAAGTTTGTGCTTCCTCTTCTATCTACCCTTATCATTTTATTCTCACCTTTATCACTATACCTAATACATTATACTACAAAGATCAGTTTACATGTGGTTAGTCAATAAGACTGTCAATTTTTTAAATCTCCTTGACTGGGACTCGCTCTCCTTTGTATACTTGGTACCAAGCAGTGTACCAGGATGGTACACCGAATGCACTAGGTATCTTGTGCTAATGTAGGAAAATAAACAAATTTCTGAAAGCAAGAAAAGAAATACAATGAGTAGAAAATATAAAGAGTACTGAGGAGAAAGAGCGCACCAAAGTTAATTGATTAAATGGGATGGGGAATTAAATGGTCCTGGAAGACTCTTAAACTGAGGCTACAGAAGTCAGGAATAAAGTTTGATACTGAATACCCTTTATAATAAACAAAAATGAACTTATTGTGCTCTTTAACTTAAAAAAAATATGTATGCAACATTTAAGATCTCTCTAGCTCAAATGGGTTCTTAGAGAAGTTTTTTTTCAAATAACTCAAATTGCATCTCAATTGTCATAAAGTGATGAGCTTCTTTTCGAACTTAGCATGAATTCTTCATGTACAATGAACAAACACCCTCATTACTTTATTAAATGGTAAAGCAATATGTGGATCAAGTTCCTCTGGCAGTAAAATGTGGTCAGAGAAGTAAGTGAAAGAATTTGCTCAAGGACACACCGCAGACAATGGCAGAGCTGGCTCTAGAATCTGTGTTTACTGGCTTGGAACTCAATCAGGTTTTCACCTTATTCATGGTCTGCAAACTTTCTGCTCTGATTTAGGCAAAATTTTAAATCTTCTACTAAATTTTAGGCAAAAAAATGAAGCCAAATATATTAGTCAGCATCCTATTGCAGTGATGAAATACTTGATATAAATTAAAGGAGGAAAGATTTATTTTGGCTCACGGTAACAGTCTATTGTTGGCTGGTTCCACTGCCGCAGGTCTCAGGTGAGGCAGAGCATCACCTCCCTGAGGAAGAGAGTGGTAGAGCAAAAGTGCTCACTGGATGGCAGCCAGGTAGCAGAGAGGGTAGGAAAGAACCTGAGAGGAAGAGACTGGAAAAAGATAAAATACAATCTTCAAAGGCACGTCCAGGGACCTGCTTCCTCCAACTGGGCCTTACCTCCTAACACCTCAGTCAGGGAACAGATTCTTCAGTGGATTAATCTATTGATGAGGTTAGCAGCTGCATGATCCTACCAACTTTCTGTCTCATCTACAAACATTGCTGTATTAGGGACCAAGACTGCAATCCATGCATAGTTTAGAGACATTTCATATTTAAACCATCGCATGGAGAATCTAGTAACTGATCTTAACCCTGTGGATGTTCATGAGACTTCTGGAAACTGCTAACCTTACTTTACCTTGGTGATCATGTATATTTATATCAGGTAATGATTTCAGTATGCACTACCTGGCTTTGACTTCATAGTCATAAAACTCAATGGGGAGAAAAACAGAAATTTCAAAGGAAAGTATATTTGTGCCTCCAGGGATAGCCTTTATGGTCAATTTATGTAGCCTAAAACTATTGAAGAATTGTAAAGAAAACTTGCAGTTACTAAACACTTTTCTGGTGACCTCTTGAGAGATGAGCTAGATGAACTTCCACAGGAAAAAAGATAACTGATGCTAAACTCTAGGTGAAATACCCCCATATAACCTGAGAATTTTTATCATAGTTACCAAGGTCACTTTCTTACTGGATTAGATCATTATTGCTACAGTTAAATCCCATTATTTAGCAGATGATAAGGAGAATGAAGTCAGTCTGTAACCTTGAGCATTTCATTTTAATACTGATGACCAGCATTTCAGTTTGTGTCAGTTATGACTCAGACACTGTCACCATAGGCAACAGAATTTATCACATAGTTCCGTGAACTTCAGCTTTTTTCTCTGTTTCCCAAGTTGCCACTCATGTAAATTGAAAAACACTTAATTCCTTGTTTTAGTTTGATGAATATAAAGTTGAGAATCTCACTGCAAGACAGATTTGGTATACAGTGATTAAAACTGGCTACGCCAACAAATATCAAGTCCAATTTCTGTCCAGGTCAATGGTTTAAAGGGCATTTTTACCATCTTGCTAGTTATCACATTTAATTTTGAAACTGATATGAAACTCCAATGGGTCTCATGATTATTCATTAGTTATTCTGTTATGTTAATGTTGTTTGGTTTGAATTCCTGGGCCACATTTTACTTTCTAACAAGGATGTTCTGAAACTCCTGCCAATTGGTCATTAAAATCCACTATAATTATAATCAATGGCATAAAATTACTATCAATATAGGAGTTAATCTACCCTATTTTAAACACAAATAGTTTCAATTCATATTAACAAGATGCAAACCAAAGGAAGGAATGCCCAACTAACTGTAGACCTGGATGTGTATTATCAAAGTTAAAAATGCAGTCTGCTTCCATTTGTACTATTATCATTAAAAACTATGTTTGCTAAATGCCAATTATAAGCAATGAAGTGTGCTAAATGCTTTATATCCTTTCTTCTATTAATCCTAATGGCTACTCTTTAAGATGTACACTATCATTCTCCTTTTGAAATTGATGAAAGGTAGAAACTCACCTAAAATTATACTGCTAGTCAATGATAAAATCTTGATTTGATCAGGTATGGTTGACTCCAAAATCACTATTTCTTGTACTATGAGACCTTCCACAGCCTCTCAAAGGCACACTTTGGGAGATGGAATCTAAGTGGTAAGAGCCGAGTTTCATTTGTTCCAACTTCATGGCATCACGATTTCCTCTTTATCAGTCTGGTAACTGAAGCCTTCTGGGAATGCGGTTGTAATTCCCTGAGGCCAAGTGAAGTATTCTGTCTATGCGCCCACATCAGCCTTTGCGTTTCTCTAATGGAGCATTGATCATGATTCATCAAAGCCTTTGGTCTCCTTATTTGTACACGTCATCAGGCTAGGAAAATCGCCCTTTCAGTTTTGTTCAATAAAAACTACTGAGTGGATAATAAGTTGATAACCAGTAAGAGGCACTTTGGTTTTATGAAGATGTGCTGAGGTTACAAATTATGCCTAAATCTTATTTTCACTGGCATTCACTTTGGATTGTTATAATTAGTATATGGAAAAGCTCAACTTCTGGACATAGTGAAAAAATTGCACATTGATCACATTTGTCTAAATTATTAAGGCTTTTAAAAATTCTGTCAAAGATATAGCCATGTATAAAATACACAAATGTGGGATATTTGATAAATATGAAAAAATTATTTTCAGTAACAAAAGGGGTATTTCTAAAATTGTTGTCTATGGTTCCAGTGGAAAAAAAGATGACACACAAAGTAAGGGAAAACCAAAACAAATTTTGCTTCTTCCCGAATTTAATCCTTCTAGAATACAAAGGAAGACATGCTTTTCATACCTTTTGTGTTTAAATACCACACTTAAAAGAAGGATTAAGCCCTAAAATGTCAACCTATAAGGATAAACTTTTAGTATATTCCACCTCTAGTGAACAGAAATGGTAAAATATTAACAGGATCCCACCCAAAGAGTAAGTTTTTTGTCTATTAAAATATTTCACATTTCATTCATTGAGTTCTTCACTGGAGGCCATTTGTAATCTTTATGAAAAGTATCCTTACATACTGAGTACAGAATAATCCTCACACTTTAAGGTACGTGGCTTTTACACATCACTTACATAACCCGGACACTATTACTCTTTGGCATTTCTAAGGCAGAGAGATCATCCAGTGCTGAAGAAAAGATGACCTGCTTGGGGTGGGAAGGAAAAATGAAAGGAAGTGAGGGACCAGTGACTAGAGGGCTGCAAATATTCTAGAAAAGATGAGAATGGCCCAAGCTATAATGGTGAAGATAGTAATACAAAAGCGCAGATTAACAAGGTTTGGGCAGAAATAATCTGAGGTATGTAAAAAATTGTGCTTCATTTCTTTTCTTGATACATAGAAATATACATTTAAAAATCTCCCTTGCAGTTAAACTGATAAATTTATAATTTAATATTTATAATTTAGTATTTGTAATTTAATTACAATAGTTAATATTTATCAGTTTAATAAACAATGAGTGTAACTTCTAGGCTGAGGTAGTGAGGAATCTCCAGACGGCTCCTTAGCTCTGTTCCTCTGTGGAATTTGATTCTGGATGGCACATGTGAGATGGAAGAATGACAAGCTATAAACAAAAGTGAGTATTTTATTCTATTTTTTCCCCGGGAGTGCTGAATTATATCTTAACCCTGTCTGTCTGTCTGTCTGTCTGTCTATCTACCTACCTATCTGTCTAACTCAATTTAGATATAGAGTTTGCTAAATTTCCCAGGCTGGCTTCAAACTTGTGATCCTCTTGTCTCAGGCTCCCAAGTAGCCAGTTCCAGGTGTGCACACCGCACCTAGCTCTGAACCAGACTGTTGAATACAACTTGGACACTGCCTTAGAGAAGCACTGAAGTCATAGGCTTTATTGGGGAGACAAATGTTTTACATATTATGTCACTGAAATTTTGAGGTATTGGGTGACCATTAAAAATGATAATTTCAACATATTCTAGGGAGATTCTCCAGATTTAGAAGAGGCTCTTGAAAATGTTTCATTTATCTGAAATTAGAGTGGTGAGATAAATAAATAGAGTAAGTGTTATTATAAATAAATAGAATCAATGATATTATTCTTGTTTATGGAGGTGGGAGGGGTGGAACTGATAAAGGATTTTGCATCCTTTAAAGTGTAATCAACAAAATCAGTTATTCAAGAGATTTAAAATATTGTTTCAGAATAAAATTGAAGACTGTCCATTTTTAAACACTCAATTTAAATTTTTAGAAATTTTTTCCTTTACTTTTTTAAGAACAAAAAAGTAAATTCTACTGAAAAATAATGAGCATTAGCAGACCTAGTTTTATGGTTTAAGGTGAGAAGACAGATCTTTTTCAAATGGGAAGGGAATCAAATATGGAGGTGAGGGGGAGGGAAGGGAGAGAAAAGGGATGAAAAAAGAATTGAGATGTGTCGTGTACAAGCACCAGCTCCCCTCGAGGAATATTAGTGACCATGATGTAATGCAAAGGTGTACTAATAAAAAAACTTTAAACATAGCACTGCGCTGTAGCCTTTACAGATTAATATACTAATAGAAAGAGCCCATGTTATATACACATAACTGCTAGAGACCCTACCCATAGTGCCCATCTCTCTATTGTGCAATGTGCATGCAGACACAATTTTCTATTTCTTAGTAAAACCATGTTGATTGGTATGTTTATCTGTCAATTTCTATTAGGACCTGTTGCAGTACTGAACGATCACATTCCCGTGGGGAGTGGGCACATGCGCAGAACGTATCATAATCCCTTCCTTCCCTTTCCCCTCCTCCCTTCCCCCTCCTCCCTTCCCCCTCAAAGAACAAAATGGCGATGGGGTGAAAAATACTGTACAAGTGTGACCGTACAGTGCTGGCGCCACAACTGTGAGACCAGAAACAGAAGGGGAAGGAGGCTGTAGCTTTCACTTCACCTGCATGGCACTCAGGGAACGCTTGTTAGAGCGCAGTGCCCTTAAATGTATGTATGAAATCATATATTTTGGTAGTTTCATGCTTCTTAACAAGATGAGTGTACCTTTAATACCGCTAATACACAATTGAGCACACAAAGGGACTTTTAAAGTACAAAACATTTATGTTGCCCTCAAGTTTTGGGAAGAAATAATAAAGGTAAACAGTACTTGAAAACTCACAACTCAGAAGTGAAAAATCAACTAGATAAAGAGGAAACTATTGGCAGACTAAAGGTTTCTTTAGTTAGTTCTTGTAACTGGACAAAAGCAGGATGGAAGGATGTGTAAAGGTCAAGAAAAGAAAGGTAAAGATGAATGCAAAATACATTCTTTTGAAAATTCTTTCTAAATGTTCAGGAGGAAAAAAAAACCTTGCTTCAAGTAAAATCTTCCATGAGTCTAATTAAGCATTTTTGCTTCAGGACTGAGCTATAATTAAAGCCTTACCTTATATGGCTTACTTGCAGCTGCAAGCTGAATGTTTTAACATATCATCATATTGGCATTAGTTTGACAAAATGTAGTAATCATTTCCTTTTGTAGACTAAAAAACACCAAGAACATGCATATTTTAATTTGTATGTTAGCTGATCCAGACATAATTATTAGAGGTTACAGGGTATATATGGCATTGCAATTTTTTCTATTTCCTTTTTTAAGTTAATTGAACGCTTTGCTTATTTGGAATAAGTGTAACTTAACACAAGTGATCTAAAACGTGGGGTAGAAACAGCAGGGAAGAGGAAAGAAACAGGACAAATTCCTAAGTTGTATAAAACCTGTGAAAATTTAGTACAGTATTTTTAAAGATTAAAAAGTGGTCTGGGGAACTATACACACTTGATGGTCTGCCAGTGGCTATTTCCATCAAAACATTTAAAAGTGTACTCTTTCAATAACACAATAGTGTGTACATTTCTGTTTATATTCAGGAGTGCAAGCACAGTAATCATTTGAATTTGAGATCTCAGTTCCACATAAATATACTCTCAAGTCTTAGGATCCCATGTTACATTATTCTCGTGGACATTTGTCTATTGTGCTTTGGTGAAAAGCAAGAAAAGAAATCCAGCAAAGAGTTGTTCTGTGGCTATGGGAGTAAAGGATGGAGTGAGTGGTGTGGGCAGGCACTCTCTCGCAGGTCGCAGGACTTTGGAGCAGATGGCAGGTAAAACACCTCATGCCGCACACAGCTGCAGCACTGCTATACAAGGACTGGTGCTCATTTCAACCAGGGCTAGGACAGAACTGCTCTTTGTAAAATTAAAAATAAAAAAGCAAACAAGTACATAAAACATAGAAGTGCTATTCATCCAGGAGGCCTAGGCTAATGCTGTAACATGACAAGCTGTAGGAGAGCATCTTTATTTTGGACATGCCTGCACTAAAGCATGCTTGCCAGAAAGACTCACTTATCTCTGTGGACTGTGGTAGCGATGCCCTGCAAAGCTGTAGGTTTCTAGAAATAGTAACTGGAAAGAAAGAACAACTAATGATCTCTTGGGTTTGCCAACCAAAACATCTTTTCTTCTTGTTAAATTCTGATCCAAATCTGGATTGCTTCTTAACTGAAAGTTTCACTGCTTTTTAAATAAGCATCAGTATATTTGTTTTGGTCTGTAGTTGTGAAGTTAAAGGAAAAGAAGACTTTTTTTTTTAAAAAAGGCAAGTATACTTAAGAACACTTCCATGCCTTACTAAGTATCTCTTGTCTAATTCCTTTCAATAATCTACTGAGGGGGAGTAAGCCAGTTTAAGCATAAACACCTACATGCTTGAACATCTTAACTGCCCTCCTATATTTAATTCCTGCTACTCTTTGCTCATTTAAAAATTCCCAGTGGGTTTCAATAGCATTGCTTTCTATGAGCTGAGATTTGAGGCCAGCCCAGAAAACTTAGCGAGACCCTGTCATTCATAAATAAATACAAACATTCAAATAAAAATAAATAAAAGGGCTGTAAGAGGCCTTGCCTAACATGAATGAGTCCTTGAGTTCAATTTCCAGTACTGGGGGAAAATAAGTCAATCAGGCTAAAGAAAAGAAAAGAAACCTACAAACCAATAAAAAAAAGAAAATAAAAAGGTAGCCCAGACCACCCAAGATCCAACTGACCTTGAAGACAAAGACTGAAAATATCACAAAGATCTCCCCTCTCAACTCCACAAGGAGCCGAGTTCAGTGATGATGAGTGAAAGTTGCATTATCTGTGCCTGTCTGCCCTCCTGCTCTGCTCTCTAATTTTAGACATACTGGCCTTGATAGCATCTCTTAACAAAAAGATTAACAGCAAACAATTCTAAACCTGACATTTTCTACACTACATGGAATTCCATACCATCTTCTTGTAGGTTAATAGCTTTTATGTAATCAGAAAAAGAAAAAATCACAGGGGACTGGAACATATTGTGCCAAGTTACCCTTTACATTTTCAAAATACACGAAAGCCTCTTACTAAATGTATCCCCCAAAATGTTTGCATCTGACTAAAGATTGATTAGAGTATAAGTCAGAAAATTTCTCTAAAGGGTGAAATAGCAAATATTTTGGGTTTTGTGAGCCAAACTGTCTCTAACACAACTGCAGTTATAGCAGAAAAGATAACCACAGACAGTGTTCCAGTTAGTTGTCACAAGTGACTAGAACCAGTACATCACCAAGTCATAAAATAATGATGCGATCTATCTTAAAAAATAATTAACCATGGCCAAAAGAGAATTTGGATCATGATGAAATGGTCCATACACTCTAAACTAAAATCTAGAACATATGACTGAGGAATAGGGCATTATAACCTACACCCTGCTTTCCAGCATTATCCTCAAAAAAAGTCAATGTTTCATTCTGTATTTAAAGAATTATAGTTCCTGAGATGTTTGTCTCTAAAAACCCAAAATATATGGTAGCTCTATTTATGATAAAACATATTGTTGAAAAATAAAAGCACCCAGGTAGCTACTATTAACTACTATTGACCCTACCTTATAAATGCAAAACCTGAGAACCAGAAATGATTTAGCCAAGGTCACAAGGCTACTAAGTGAAAGAGGTGAGATTTAAATTCAGGCATCCTTGCTACTGAGTCTGTGTCCTTAATCACAGCTCTCCAGAGAGGAAGATGCACAGGAAGGCAAGTCAGAGCTCAGCCCTGGAAATTCCACCCGCTGGTCTTTGTTGATCTGCAAATACTTACTGACTTCTTACTACATGATAGTGTTCTATATATATTACGTTATTTAATCCTACATGGGAAGAACCGTTAACCCGTTTTACAGACACAGAAATGGTGGCCTGCGAACCTTACCAGTTCTCCAAGGATATACATGTACTAAGTGATGGAACTAACTCTGGTGACTCTGTTGGGGTTATTATTCATTTGAAAATAAGATGACTACTTTCTGAACAGCTAATTACAGGAGATTTATGTTACCAGGCAGAGAAAAAGACCACATCTAGGCTACCTGGCACCAGGTATTCTCCTTATGGTGCAGGGCTGTGTAAATCATACAGGCCCCTCGGGAAACTTTACTTCCCCACAAGAGATTTGTCCTGTACCCCAGGGTTGTCCAGAATTCAGTTTCTTTCCTCCACCTCACCCCACTAATACCTGATGTTACGGTTTTGTGTGATTCTTTGTTCAGCCCTTCTTTGCTTACCCAGGCATTATGTGGTTCTGGGTGCAACAGACTCACAGAATTTACCGGGTTTCTGTTCATTGTTCCAAGAAGGGATTACTGGCCCACATTTTGGATTATTCCATTGTGCAGGCTTTAGCCTTGGTCTGAGACTACAGCTTCTGAGAGTTCTCTCTTGGGATCTACTTGTCAGCCTTCATACAGGATATTGCAGCTAGCTACTCTGTTTCATTAGAGACAGAGTTTGCATTCCACACTCTCCTAGTTGGTTCTTCAAGAAAACAAAGGAAAGTCTTTTTAAAAAGTCTATCATTCTAAGGCCATGAATCTAACAAATGTAACTGGTTTTATTTTAAAGTCAAATTAATTCAGTAGCTATCCTTCTTGGAAAACCTACTCATTGAACACGTAGTATTCTGTATTACATAATATTCTTTATTGCCTTTGCCTGAAGCATTAGCTCTAGTTATTTTAAGGCAATAGCTAAAATAATTTCTACATAATTGTTAAATAATTAGGTTTGGCAATGTATGTTCACCATAGGTATGATCACTACTGTTTCTTACATCCTACTCCTGCCCTTTTGGTTGATTTTGCTACATCATTCAGAGTGTTTTCAGCAGGGATCTAGAAGTATGAAAATCTTTGCTTTTATTTCTACTGTATCTACTTTATAGCTTAGCTGGCTATGAAATTCTCGACTGACAGGTACTTTGGGACCTTTGGAGGTAGAATTGAGTTTTGGTATCTCTACAGTTGATGAGAAGCCATCCATTTATCTTTCTACTTTAGGGAAATTATATTTAATTTTTAGTAACTAATATTTTTCTCTTGTTCTGGATGCTCTTGTTACTTTGCTATACTCTTCTCTAGGTAAGGTTTTGTTTTATTTTCAAGTGTGGCACTTGAAAATACTCTTACTGAATTTATTTCTTGAAGTTTTAGCCATTATCATTTCAAATATGGGTTTTCTATCTCTTTTACCCTCTTCTTCAGAAACTCCTATGATATGAACAAGAGAGACACCGATTCTACTACATAAAACTGTTCCTTTATATTCTTCATTGCTCTGTTCTACATCATGTGCAAGTTTCTCATTATTGTCTTTCAACTCAATTCTGTGTCAATGCCAGTCTAGTGTTTAGTCTATTAAGTGAATCTATTTTAAGACTATATTTTTCATTCCCAGAAATTTTCCTACTACCTCATCTTTTTGTTTTGTAATATCTTATTGGGGTTTTTTGTTTGTTTTTTTCTTTATTAATTTTAAAATTTAAGTTTTTTGTAGTACTAGAGATTAAACCCAGTGCTTTTGCACTGAGCTACACTCCTAACCCATGTTTAACTTTTTATTTTTAAGATAGTGTCTCTCTGAATCACAAAATTGCCTAGACTGGGCTCAAACTTGGGATGCTCCTGACGCAGCTTCCTAGAGTGCTGTGATCACAGGCATGAGTCACCACCCCAGGACTACTTCTTTTATCTTCTGAATATTATATTTCTCTTCTTCTATGTTTACTTTGGGGTAAACGCTCAGCTGTTCTCTCTGTTGGCTTTCTCAGGTACTGTGGAATATTTTTGTGCACATTCTTCTTGAATGGAGATTTTAGTTTCTTCCTTCTTCTCCGTGCCACGCCCTTCCTCCCCACAGAGTCCTGTCCTGGTGCCTGGACTTACAGCAATGCTTTTAGGTTCTTGTCTTGTCCTGTATGCTCTTCTGGATAAAGCAGAGAAGCCAAAAGATCCAAATTTAGACTGAGACGACGTCTGCTTTCTCAGGCCTTCCTGGAATGCAGATTGTTACAAGCCACAGCTTGCTGGTCACAGTATATTTGCAGATTTCTTTCTTGCACTGGAAAGATATGGTTCTATATAGGGAATCTGGGTCCTGTCTTCTACAGTGCATGGGGGTACTTTTAGTTACTATAATTGCATAAAATTTAAACCTTCTCTTTCCCAACCTGGAGTCCAGCGGGCAGGCAAGCCTCATTCTTATTAAGTGCTTTGTGATTCTGTTATATTTTTGGTTTATGGATATACTTATAAATTTTTTTCTGAAAGTGCCAGTTTCTTTTATTTTACATGTGGTAGTGCTGAAAGAGCCTCAAAATACATATTTATAATGTCAAGCTGATCCAAAATTCAATTTATAAAATTTTCCTTTGTATCACCGTAGTGATACAAATGAACTTTGTTGAACAGCGACAATACTTTTTTCCTCTTTATTTTCATTAGCAAACAGAAAAAGCTGGTTGTGCCTGCCTGACAGCTCCAAATAGTATGTTTAAAATCTACATTTTTTAACCAGAAAATAAAGATTGAGAAGCAGCAACAGTACAGTGGCCCTGTCTACTATCTGCATCACAGCTTAAAATTTCTGCCGTTTTATCGAAATGTAGCTCTTGTTTTTCTTTAATTTTTGGTGCCAGGGACTGAACTGTGGGTCTTGTATGTGCTAAGCACATTGCCTACCACTGAACTATATCCCTAGCTCCTTATCCAATTTCTATCAAGGAGAATATCCAACCATTTGTTCATGTATTTATTTACTTCTTAAGGGCTGAAGCTGAGCTGTAGAATAGCTCTAAAAGTGAGGAGTCATAATTTTGTATTTTCTTAATAGCCACAGAAGAAAGTTTTATCGTATTCATCCATGCCTTTTTTTTCCCAAAAGAAAATTTATGCATATTCCATTTTTGAAAACTGCTTGCCTGGGATACCATCTTAATTACCTATGCATGTTGTTAACCTATAAATGCGTATTCTGCCCAAGAATTTAGTAATATAAATGCACTACACTTATGTGTTTCTCCTGCCTCGGAGCAATTTTTTTTTTTTTGTTACCAGGAATCTAACTCAGAGACCTTGCACTTGCCAGGCAGGCACTTGTACTGCTGAGCTATATCCCCAGACGTCAATGCACTACACTTAATATGATATATATGTTCCTGAAAATTTGTGCATGGATTGAATTTCAATCAGTCAAATTGTATTTTTCTTCGAATTATACTTTCAAATATATGTTTCTAGAGGGCAAGAAAATATGGTCTGAAATACTGTAAAAAGGGCTGCGTTAGGAGAGTGAACTCACCGGTCAAACATCGAGCTGGAAAATAATGATAAAGCAGTATATTCTGCAGTTCAAATGTTACCCTACAAAATACATTATCCACACGTCAGGAAGAATGCTAATGGTCAAAGAAATGCGAGTAACATCTAACTTGGCTGGAGGAGCACCTGGAACTTCTGAACAAAAATATCAGTTTATGAAAGCTGCTTTGAAGCTATCATTTTTTTCCACTTCCCTGTCTCTCCAATGAGGAAGATGGAAAGAACAGACAGTAGAGACAGACTTAGGTTCAAATCTCAAGTGTTTTTCACTACCTGTGACCCTTGCACTGTTAAGTAACCTCGCTGAGGCTCAGTTCCTTAACCTCTAAAATGGAGATAACAGTATTTCGGAGTTAACGTAAGCCGAAACAAAGCAAAACAAACTGATGTATAGTAGGAACTCTGTATGGTAACTATCTCTTTTATCACCACTCACTGGATTGTCTCCCAGAAGACAAGAAAAATGCAAATACAAATACATATGACTGTACCCCTACTACACCTGGTACAGAGGAGCTTTCACAGCTACTCCTCATTTCTCTCTGCTGCGCCTGACTGGAAATCAGATTGCACACTGACTTCCCTTCACAGAAGGGAGGGCACAACAACAGCTGGAGTAAAATGAAAACATTAAGTATAACAGCTACTACTCTGTGATCCACTCTGCTCCCCACGTACCATGCTATGTGTCTCATATATGATCTTGTTTAATCCTTACCATAACTCTACCGGCTTATTATTAGTATTCCTTTTAGGAGAAGGACATCAAGTTCAGAGTTTATGTAATTCATCCATCGATCAGAAATTCCAATGCAGATCTGTGTATTCAAAACCTTATTCTTTTTAATGGCAACATATATAATATCAGGAAGACAAGATTTAAGAAACAAGTGAAGGTCTCTGTCCTCAATACTGGGCACACACAGAGCTATAAATCCCTTGGGATTTGCTGAAGGACAGAGGAGAGAGCAGAATCTTTTGTTATTTGTAGTAGGTGTCTTTCCATCAGATGTGAGTTTATGCCACTGAGGTGACTCTTGGAGGATGGGGGCTGGTTGCCAGCAGAATCCACCAAATGACTAGGGGGCTGGAACTTTCAGCCCCGCTCTGAAACCCTGTCCTCTAAGGAGGAGACAGGGCTGGAGATGAGTTAAACACCAATAGCCAATGATTGAATTAATCATGCTTACACAAGGATATATCAATAAAAACCCTAAACAATACGTTGGGAGAACTTCCAGGCTCAGGAAGAGCCACCAGCCAGGAGGGCCGCACAGCTCAAACTCTGTACAAGTGATCCTGTGCTCAGGCCCCACCCAGACCTTGTGCTACATACCTTTTCATCTAGTTGTTCATTTGGGTCCCTTATAATATACATTTTTAATTAACTGGTAAATATGAGTTCTGTGAGTAGTTACAGCACATTTTTAAAAATTTTATTTTATGGAAAAAAAATTTGTAACAAAATAACAGGAAAAGCTGGGCGTGGTAACACACGCTTATAATCCCAGCACTCAGGAGGCTGAGGCAGGAGGATCACTGTGAGTTTGAGATCAGCCTGGGCTACAAAGTAAGCTCAAGGCCAGCCTGAACTGCATAGTGAGATCTTGTGTTAAAATGCCAAAAATAAGTAAATAAGTAAATAAAAATAATAGAATAAAAATAGCTAATGCATTCATTACATGTTATCTTTTTTGTTTTTTTATTTTAAAGAGAAAAAAGATAAATGAAACTGAGTTTCAAAACAGGTGAATAGGACAGTTACAATAGTTCATGCAGTGAGCACTGGCATCTTTGTGGTGGGAACAGTTATAGCACATTATAAAAACTGAGAAGAAGGTGGGACCCTGGGATCTGTAGCCAAGTTGAATAGAGTGGGGTAAGCTATGAATCCACTATTTGTGATTGGTACATGAAGTGAGGGGAACTGTTTTGAGGACTTAGCTGTTATTCTGTAGGTTTCTGCAGTAACTCTAGACATTGTCAGAATTAAATTGCAGGGCACTCTATTCTAAGCCTGCTTTGCATCTTGTTTGCACTTGGGACGGATCAGCAGAGGTGCAGACTAACTATGACCTAATCCTATATGAAGTCAGTGCCTGGAGAGAGAAAGGAAGCCTGGAGGGCCAGCAGACCCAAAGAGAAAGTACAACCTGGGACTATAGTTTCAGGGATTCTAGTGTTACCTGGCAAAGTGACCGGGGAAAGACAACCACGGGGAGACCATCCTGGGAGGGTTATCAAAACACTGGCTTTTATGAAAGAGGAGTGACTCTATCTTGATTTTGTGAGAGGTGCCCTCCTCATGTAAGCCTCAGTCTTTTATAAAGGGAACTGGAAAGCTCAATAAAATCACTCAACTGTGAAAAGTACAGATAGAGAGAACAATGCATCATATAGGGAATAATCATGAGGAGATGTGATATTATACATCAACCATTGAATGCACCTTAAATTCTCCTTGCTATGTGGTGGCTAAAGCCAATCTGGAACAGAATATTTTTAATTATGTTCATTGGGGGAGATATCAACTCCACTTAAAGTTCTTCTTTTGGTCATAGTATTACAAGTAATTGTCATAATTATATTTAGATTTTCAAAAAGCATAAAGGACCAGTTTTTGCTTAGATATTTAAACTTCAGAACGGTTTGAGTCTTTCTTACTACTGTCTCATTGGCATGAACTACTGGTCTAAATAAAAGAAAAATAGTTGCTTTCCTGCTATATAATATCCACTGAAGTGAAAATGTGTTCACAGCATAGACATACTGACCTAGACACACACTCAAGCAGAAGCATATATTTCACCTCACACATTAGCAAAATTATACTTATCAAATTTGGATAACTAAGTTCCTAAACCAATTAAGATTTGACTTCATTCTTCTTTTTGCTAAGACATGTACTGCTATGCTTATATGATGATATAGTGTCTATTTTGCTTTATTTATGTATTGCACTTGAGATATTTAGGGTTAATGTGCTCTCATGTTGAGAAAGTAATAAAGCAGGTATTTCTCCCTTCAGAGGTCCGACCCGTGTGGAATTGTTCAAAGAACCTAAGAGGTGACACAGCATCACCTGTCAATGCTGAACATGGCTGTTAATTATGATACGTGGAAGAAGCAGCGCCTAGCATATTCCTGAAGCACACTTCCGGGTCTATCTGCTGAGCTATTTCCAGATATAGGCCAGCAGAATGAGGATGGAAGACCCGCTTGGGCTGTGGGTGGCACGAACCAATATGCTTGTAGCTTGGGTAGAATAAAAAAGGGAAGGAAAGAAGTTTGACAATTTTCAAAGAGCTCCAGGCTGCCTGAGAGGGTACAAGTCTTGCTGCCACTGCTTTTGGATGTCGGCCTCCACTTTTTTCGGCCTTCTCCCACAAAAAAAATACCAGTGACTCTCCAGTGAGCTTTCAGGCCTTCACTTTTGGATTGTCTCTACATTCCTGATTATCTGCAGCTACCATCTTCTTGGGCTGAGTAGCTTCTGGATCACCGATCGCTGGTGTGCAGTCATTGAGGACTCTTCTGTCTCTGATGCAATAAGTCTAACTAATGAATCACCTTGTATAATTATACACACATTTCCTATTGATTCTGCCTCTCTAGAGAACCCTAACTTACGTTATACCCACACAGCACTCAACCAGAAACCAAATCACACCCACTAAAACACACAAAAGTGAACTCAAGGGGCAGCAACTGATAGGATCTGAGTCTTCCGGAAACCAGGGAGACAATGAGATTCTCCATTTTAACAGACTATAGTTGGTCAACGGTTAGGTGATCTTGGGAGTTCCGACATATTTGTGGTATGTAGGAAAAGTTCTAATTAGCCAAAATAAGTTGAGGAGCCTTCTGGGAAGATGGCAGAGTGGTGAGCAGCAGAGAAAGAGCCTCTCTAAGAGTTGGTGTCCAATCTGGTATATAACAATGTGAAGAAGAGAAGAAGGAAGGAAGGGAGTTTCCAGGCCTCAAGGAGGATCTGCAATGAGAATTGAAGCCCCTGGAGAGTAAAGAGAGAAATTTCAACTAAGAAGAAGGAGGCAGGTGACCCTTTCTCCCTGAGCCAACTCACTGTATGGGAGGGATGGCTTGAAATTGCAGATGCATGT
The DNA here is from genome assembly GCA_004027595.1 of Dinomys branickii. Taxonomy (NCBI): domain Eukaryota; kingdom Metazoa; phylum Chordata; class Mammalia; order Rodentia; family Dinomyidae; genus Dinomys; species Dinomys branickii. The sequence goes on from PVLD010007016.1 coordinate 65,616, forward strand.
TGACTGCTAGCAACCCCAGAGGCTCTCATGAAGAAGCACACCCTTGGAACAGAGCAGTGGATGCAGTAGACTGCAGAGGCTGGTGAGTTGTCCTGGTTGGACCTCCTACAAAAGAGGGGAATTGGCTGGGGCTTTAGACTCCAGGTGGCTGCTAGATCCACCTACTAGCCCCCAGTGGAGTTCAAGTCTGCAGAGGGCATGGGGACTGCAGTAAGCTGGGCAGGTCTGGTTCCAGCCTTGCATCCTGAGGTTGTCCTGAACATCAGTGGACATAGGAGTGCAGACTCGCTGGGATCATCTTCTACCCAGTTCTGGAGGTGCTGTTGGCAAGCTGGGATTTATTGATGCAGATCTGACTCTGTCTGCCCATGTTGTCTACAAGATGTCATTAGACTGGACATTTTTTCTTTTCTTCTTTGCTTTTTTTCAAATTTGCTTGCTTGCTTTTCATTGTGAACATGGTTTCTATTTTTTGTTACTGTTCTATTTTGTTCTTGTTTTTATTTCTTTCTTCTCTTTCACTCCTGTCTTCTGTACCAGTTTCCCAAAGTTTGTGTGACCCTCCTTTGTCCTCTGGCCTTGCTTCTAATCTCTGCTTTTTCTTCTATTTCTCTATTTTCCCACTAACCCCTTTTAAATTTTCTAAGGGTAAAATTTCCATATTGTGGGTTTATTTACTGCATACAATTTTCTGGTTCATTTTAAATTTTACTATGTAACCACAAATCTAGTTCATATGGTTAAAGGTGGCAAATTAACATTTACCTCAATGAGTCATTTTCTAAGCTGTGTTTGATGCTGTTGTTATTGCTGATTTTATCACTTTAACCAAAGTGGAGTAATTGTTCTAACTAGTTGTTCTTCCTGGTATACCAAGATTAAGATTGCCTAAGGAGCATAAAAAATACTATAGGCCAGTGGCAGTGAACTAGCTACTGAGACAAGTAGGTAGCAACTTCTCATCCCCAATAAATTAAAGAAGTAATTACGATCTTATAACAGACTCAAAACCCCAAACCAGGACCTCTGAAAACACCTCTGAGAAGTAGTCATTTCCTAAAAGCTCTAAATACCAGCAATAAAGCTATTTACTATAGGCAATTTATGAGTATCAACCCAGGAATTAAATTAAAAAGAAAATACAAAGTGAGAAGGCATTTAAAAAAGATGCAACCCCAGATGTCCAGCTCACCAAAGGCAGATCCTGGGGCAATGAGGTGGAACAATACAAAAGCCACCCACCTGGCCTCTCTGAAGTGAAAACAGCAGAAGTAACTAAGTAGATAAAGAGATTCTAGAAAAAAATCAATTCAGAAATAATTTTTCAGATAACTACAGAGATGGTGACCATAGTGAAACACATGCTTAGTGACTCTAGAGAAGATACAGATAAAAAATAGAGGAGTTTAGGAAAATGATGGAAACCATGAATGCCCAACATAGGAAAGAAATGGAATCTATAAAACAGATTCAAACAGATATTCAAGAGATATCTGTTTCCACTGAAAGTATACACAGCAGCATGAGTCACTGTGAGGACAGAATCTCAGATATAGAAGACAAGACTATAGATAGCATGATCATGAAAAGAAAGATTTCTTAAAAATAGCAAGGGGCCATGAGAAAGCCCATCAGAATCAGAGCAGCGTTCTCAACACAAATCTTCAAGTCAAAGAGACCTTAGAGTGAATTATTTCAAGTCATAAAAGAAAATAACCTCCAACCCAGATTGATGTATCCTGCAAAACTATCTTTCAAAATTGATGGAGAAATAAGATAAGTAAGACAAAGAACACTTCAGGAAATTTATGAATACCAAAGAAGCACTCCAAAATGTTCTGAAGGTCAATCTAGAAAGAGATAACAAGGACTACAACTCCATCAACCCCAAGAGAGTGAATCTACCAGACAAGGCAAACAATTATGAAGAGGGAAAAAAGGGAGCCAACAATAGGAAAATAATATGACAAGGACAAGACAATACATATCATTATAACCATCAGTGTTAAGGGTCTTAATTCACCCATCAAAAGAAGTAGACTGGCAGATTGGATGAAGGCACAAGATCTAACAATATACTACATACAAGAAACACATTTAATTCAAAAAAGAAATTCATAGGTTGAAAGTCAAAGGATGGAGAACAATACTCTATTTGTCAGAAACCCAGAAAAAAGTAGGGGTAGCTATTGTATTTGCATAAATGTGAACTTCAAGCCAAAACCAATTAACAGAGACAAAGAAGGTCACTACATCCTTGTAAAGGGAACAATCCAAGAGGAAGTAGTAACAATCATAAATATATATGCACCAAATACCAGTGCATCCAACTATATAAAACAAACATTAATGAACATGAAAAATCAAATACGCAATAATACAATTGTAATGGGGGACCTTAACATCCCACTGCCACAAATAGATCAACTGGACAAAAAATCAGTAGTGAAATATTAGAACTGAATGAAACTTTTGAGCAAATGGACTTAGTAGAGGTCTACAGAGTGCTCCACCCCACAACATCAGAACACACATTCCACTCAGCTGCACATGGGATGTTCTCCAAAACAGACCACTTCCTAGCTCATAGAACATGTGTAAGTAAATGCAAAGGAACTGAAATTATCCCATGCATATTATAAGACCATAGTGCAATAAAATTGAAAATCAGTGGCAAAAGAAACCAGAACTTCATAAACACATGGAAATTAAATAATATCCTCTTAAACAACCAATGGGTCACAGATAAAATTAAAGGAGAAATTAGATTCTACAATGCAGTGATAATGTCTGTACAACATATCAGAATATATTGGACCCAGTGAAAGCAGTCCTACCAGGGAAAGTGAATGCCCATATCAGGAAAACAAAGCAAGCTGAAATAGACAATGTTGAACCTCAAGCTTCAAAGAAAGAAGACCAAGTCAAGCCCAAAGATTGTAACAGAAAAGAAATTATTAAGATCAGAGAAAAAATCAGGGTAGTGGAATCTAAGAAAATACTACAAAGAATTAATGAATCAAAAAGTTTTTTCTTTGACAGAATAAATAGAAGTGACAAACTCTTAGCTGATCTTATCCAAAAAAGGAAAGAATCAAATTCATAAAATTAGGAAGGAAAGGGGTAAAATCACAACAGATCATGCAGAAATCCAGATCATCTATACCTACTTTGAGTACTTATATACTAATAAAATGGAAATGGACAGATTCCTAGATACATGTGAATTACCAAAGCTGAATCAAGAAGATATAAAAATTCTAAATGAACCAGCAACAATCAGTGAAACTGAGGAAAGATGTAAACACCTACCAAGAAAGAAAAGCCCAGGCCATGACAACTCATTGATGAATTTTATGAGAAATTTAGAGAAGACCTCATGCTGCTATTTCCGGAGCTCTTTAATGAAACTGAGGGGAAGCTCCACTTGCATGTTCATTCCTGGGAAGCGAGCATCACTCTGATACCAAAAGCAGAGAAGAATCCAACCAAGGAACAGAACTCCAGGCCAATTTCCTCAATGAACATAGATGCAAAACTCCTCAGTAAGATACTGGCAAACAGAATGCAGCAAATTATCAAGAAGTTTATATACCACGACCAAGGAGGATTCATCCCAGGAATGCAGGGATGTTCAACATAGGCAAATCCATAAATATAATATACCATATCAACAGAGCTGAGGACAAAAACCACGCAATCATCTCAATAGATGCAGAAAAAGCAGTTGACAGAGACCAACACCTCTATCTGTGATAAAAACCCTATAGAAAATCGGAATAGATGGTCTTTATCACAATCTGATAAAAGTAAACTGTGAAAAACCAACAGCCAACATTGCTCTGAATGGACAAACACTGAAAGCTTTCACTTTAAAATCAGGAACAAGGTAAGGATGTCTACTATCACCACTCCTATTCAATATAGTTCTGGAAACATTAGCCAGAGCAGTAAGACAAGAGAGAGAACTAAAAGGAATAAGAACATGAAAGGAAGAAGTTAAATTATCGTTATTTGTAGATGATATGATACTCTACATAGAAGACCCTAAAAATCCACTAAAAGGCTTCTAAATTAATAACTAAATTCAGTAGCATAGCTGGATACAAAGTCAACACTCAGAAATAGAATTCTTGTATACAAATTCCCAATTTACTGAGAGAGAAATCAGGGAAATAATACCTTGCACAACTGCATCCAAAAAAAATGAAATATCTAGAAATCAATCTAATGAAGGAAGTAAGAGACCTGTACATTAAAAGCTATAGTACACTGAAAAAGGAGACTGCAGAGAATATCAGAAAATGGAAAGATAGCCCTTGCTCTTTAGTGGGAAAAACCAGTATAGTGAAAATGGCCATACTTCCAAAATTACTATACAGATTTAATGCAATCCTGGTAAAAATTCCAACAGCATACTTTACAGAATTAGAGAAAACAATTCTAAAATTCATTTGAAACCAAAATAGCACAGGCAATTTTAGCCAACAAAGGCAAGGTAGGGGGCATCACAATGCCTGACTTGAAATTATACTACAGAGCTACTGTGATAAAAACAGCATGGTAATAGCGAAAAGCATATCTGAGGATCAATTGAACAGGTTAGAAAATGCAGAATCAACTCCAGACATACTCAGCCACCTTATCTTTGAAAAAGGTACCAAACACCTTTACCGGAAGAAAGATAGTCTTTAATAAATGGTGCTGGAAAAACTAGTTTTCCACATGCTGAAGACTAAAACTTGACCCATATCCTTTATCATATGCTAAACTAAAATCAAAATGGATCAAAGATCTATCTAAGTATTAAAACAGAAACACTAAATGTGCTGGAAGATAGAATAGGTAGAACTTTTGAAGACATTGGTTTAGGCAAAGTCTTTATGAACAAAACCCTGGTTACACAGGAACTATCACAAAAAATCAACAACTGGGATCTCATCTTATTAAAAAGCTTTTGCACAGCAGGAGAAACTACCAAGAGAGTGAAGAGTAACCCATGTTATGGGAAAACTTTTTTGCCAGTAGTTTCTCAGGCAAAGGACCACTATCTAGAATATATAAAGAACTCAAAAACTCAGACCCCCCAAGTTTAAAGACCCAATCCAAAAATGGGCATCAGAAACGAATAGATACTTTACAGATGTAGAAGTAAAACCAGCAATAAATATGAACGTATTTACAAATTTTAAATATATTTAATATGAAAAAAATGTTCAGCAGCATTGGTCATTGAAGAAATGCAAATTAACACAACACTGAGATTCCATCTCACCCGAGAAAGAATGGCTACTATGAGGAAGTCAACCAAAAACAAATGAGCAGATGACAGTGGGGCTGTGGAGAAAAAGGAACCCTTCTTCACTGTTGGTGGGAGTGTAGACTGGTGCAACTACTGTGGAAATCAGTGTGAAGGTTCCTCAAAAACCTAGGACTAGAATTTTTATTTGACCCAAATACACCCCTTCTTGGTATCTTTCTGAAAGAATTAAAAGCATCATACCACAGTGATATGTGCATACCTATGTTTATAGCAGCAGTTTGTAATAGGGAAATCTTGGGACAGCCCAAATACCCATCAGCTGGTGAATGGACAAAGCAGATGTGGGTTTTTATACAATGGAGTACTACTCAGTCATAAAGAAGGATAAGTTTGAGACATTTCTAGTTAAATGGATGCACTTTGAGGACATATTTTTAAGCAAAATAAATCGGGGACACACACACACACACACACACACATATACTGCATTGTTTCTCTGGTGTGAGAAAATAAAAGTGTAAATAAAGACAAAAATGTGTAATAGATATTGTGACATAAGGAGAAAATGTTGAAATGGGAAGGGGAGTGAGGGATGGGAGGGGGAAAGGAAGGAAGGAAAAAGAAAAAAACATGATAAGGAAAGAAGGAAAAATGGAAACAAAGCTTTTGTAAATGAGGGGAAGGAGGAATTGAAGGGAGGATAGGAGAATGGGCGGAAAAATCAAGTTGTGTCAGGTGCAGGTACACATTCCTTATGATGAATGTGATCACTGTGTATGTCTATGATTAATTAAGAAACTTAATTAATTTGAAAAGGTGAAGTCAGGATAACCTTCCATGTTTGCTTGCCTGCCAGCGAGAGACAGACAGCAGTGCGGCGCAGACAACAACGCCACAGACGAAGGGGAGCCCAAACCTTCAGGAAACCACAGGGCTTTTGCAAGGATCCTAGAGAGACCGGTCCCCGGGCCAACAACACTATCTGACTAGTCAAAGAGGAAACCAAAATTTCGAAGCGGCGCCTTCCTGTTAGATTTCTTTATTCCCAACGGTTCAGATATTAGGCTTCTTACTTTTCCTCTACGAACAGGAGGCTTTATCTTGTTGGGTGCCCTTGAGAATCAACAGTAAGTGCGTTTTGCTCTTGACAGTAAACTAACTCCTCAAAACCAAGCCAGACATTCAGGTATAGATCTGAGCTTTCTTCCCGGTGCAGAAATTCATCAGGAAGTATTTAGGGAGACTGCTCAAAAGGAGAGAGCAATCGGGATGAAGGGAAGGAGAGGAGGAAGAGGGGGCCAGCCGTGTAGGTGTGTATATATGTGCGGGACGGCTGACATGGTTGCACTATTGTCTGTCATTTTGATGTAAGGAACAATCGATGATTAATTTTTTGATCAATCTTGTATGTCTATTTGTATTGTCCTGAGTATACACTTTGAAGTTATCAATGTGTAATACAACAACCATTGTTGGTCCCCTGCCATCTTATCTGTAGTTCAGTTTTTGTACTGTTCTTACGCTACTGTGTGTCTGTTAGTGTTTTTGTTCTTTTACTTTTAAAATTAAAAAAAATTCATCAGGAATCTGATATTCTGTTACAAATTGCTTTAGTGGAATTCTTATATTTCCTACTATTAAAACTTTGAATGTTATGGCGTTATTTTTCATAGATAGTCACAATAAGACCGGAATGCTGAAGGATGGGCATTCATACTATCGCAGCTTTTCTGATATTTTCCATATTTGTTTTCACTTCAGATGACTAATCCATCATGCATTTGAGATGTTCACCTCATATTCTTTTAAAAACACTGTAACTATTTGGCCATTACAAAGCATATCTATGCAACAATAAAACAAGTTTGTTTTCTATATGTTTATAGCTGGTTACAATCTGAGAGAATAAATGCCCACAAAGGTTATTGGACAAAAATAAATCCAGTAACACTTGAATTCCAGAAAAATAATGCATGATTTTTTAAATAACCTTTTAGTAACTTTTAGTATAAACATATCCCATGTGTCCTTTATTTTTATTAGTCAAATCTTGCAACCTTAATGCTACTGATTCTTGCAGTAGACCTAATCTTGGGTAGATATATTATAGGGGTAATATATAAAAGGGTAGAAAATATGCAGTTTTATGCATTTAAAGGTATCACTATCCAAATTTCAAACAAGTACCTTTGCTGAATTCAATGACTTCACCTTACTGTAACGTTCGGAAACAACAAAGGCAGGGCTGGGGGAGGCACTTCATGTATCCTTTCACCAGGGGCTTCAGAAATCTGACTTTTCTGTGTAATTTTTCAGGTAGTGTGCGCAAGTTTCTTATCTCTACTTTAGGTAAGGAATAGATAGAATTAAGTTATTCTAACCCTGAAGATAATAATCAGATTAATTATCGAAAAATTGTTTGGACTGGGGTCCACAGAAGCAGGAATAAATTTGCCAAATGACTAAATAACCTCTTTTAGTTATTATTCTTGAAAATTTACAGCTTGTGTTCACTAAAATTCCATGTAAATTTTAGTTCTGCTTTTTATGTTGCAGGAGGACAGAACCTTTTAAATGTTAGGTAACTAGTGGTAGAATGCTTGTTGGCCTAAATGAAATAAGAAAAACAAGGACAATGAAGTAAACTTTTCACAGTAAGATTTACTACTTAAGAAATTGCATCTTTATTATGAGAGATTATGCACCTTTTATCTTTTCGTGCTAAATTTTTAGCTATTGTAGTGATATTAGATCTAGATTTTTAAAATGCTCTTCCTTGGAAAATTGGTTAGCAAATTTATGCCTCTAAGATTCTTTAAAAATTATATTTGTCTATGCAGCTAAAATTGTGGGCATCATGAAGGGTATGTTTTGTCTGTTTTAGAAATACCACTAAGTTGTTCCCAATATTGAACAATTTTACCTCTGAGTCCTGTATCTCTATATTTGGTAGGGTAGCAAGAGTTGAAGTCAAGGAAATATTCTAGACTGAAGACATGTTGGTGGAAAAAGTGTACTTCTATCCTCTTGTTCAGGAATCAGGCTTTAGGTTTTTCCTAGTAGAATATTTGATTTATGTGCTCTGAACTCTGGCACTGTACCACTTGATATATTTTGAACATTGCTGTTTTGGTAAGTCAGCAGTAACATATGCACTCTATAAATGTCAAACATGAAATGCAACACATTCAGTATTCTATAAAACCATGGCAAACAACTTAGCATCCTAGACATCTGAAATGTCTATAACTCAGCTCATGCCCACTTGGAAAGAAGAGTTTGTTTTCAATTCTTAAGGCAAACATGGACCAGGAAAGCTCAAGAATATTTCTTGCTTCTTTGTAAAAGAAAGCTTTGGTAATTATCCTGGAAGAAATTATGTAATATTATGAATATGCATATTATAATTTCCATTTTTTTAAAAATGGAATATTTAAGCACACATGGGCACTTTCAGTTTAAAATATTAAACCCACTTGATGTAATATTTAAAAATTTACTTTAACCCTCATTGCATACTTTCAAGGTAACTGTACTGTTCAAAATACAGAAAAGCACAGAAAGAGTGACTCTAAATAAACAGCTTAGGGAAAGTCACAGGGCTAATGAGTGATACCATCAATGGCCGGGATAAGGAAACCCAGTCTGCACGGTCCCCACTGTACCAAGCCCTTTGTTTCATTTCAAAAGCGGGAGTGGCTCTTACTGTTGCAGATTATTTAAGCATTGGCTAGAAAAAGTATGTTTGCAACCTCATCAGGCCAATAAATGATATTTTGGAAGTACCCTTACGTAGTCTTGATTTGCTTCAAGATCTTAATAAAGAGATATGATCCAAAAGAAACAAACGCATGGAGTCATGTCTGGAATAGGAGGACTAGCCATACTCCACCAGCCGTTTCACAGCAAGCATTTCAGTGTAGATTACAGCCAATAAGCAGTGAAACAAAGCCTGCATCTGTGACCCAGTTTTTCCTTAGTTACTAGTCATTTAGATCATACAGAGAATGGGACAGAATCTAAAGAAGTAATCCTTGGTTAGTTCAGGGTTTTTTTTCACTTGAAAGTATTTCTCTTTTATTCATCATGTAGGAATGAGATGAAATTGAATGACTGAATAAGAAAATATGAAAAAGCTCATATATAGCAAACGTGACTAGAAATGTCATCTTAAGTTAAAAAGTTATAAAATGTCGGTATCCAGAAACATCTGATGGCTTTTTGCTACAATGGCACGATCCTAATAGTGCTCAACCAACATCAGACAGTTTTGTCTGTGGGCTTCATGGTAATGTAAACACACTTGTGTTCGACACAATAGCATCCTTGGTTGATGGGAACCAAGTAATAAAAGCAAAAAATTGCCACAAACTGGCATTTTCTAATTTTAGATTTTTTGTTGTTGGTTTTTGAAACATAGTCTCACTATGTAGTCCAGGCTGGCCTTGAACTCACTGTGTAACCTTGGCCTCCAACTCACTGAGCCTCCCAAGCGTAGGGATTATAAACATGTATCACTGTACCCATTGTAGATATTTTTACTATTCTATTACCGATGCATGTTTTTGTTTTTATTCTTAATTTCATTCTTTCCCCATAAAATTTCTATAAGGCAAGTTGTTTTTATCCCTTCCCTCTTTTCTTTGATAGCCCTGGGGATTGAACATACGAGCAATGCATATGCTGGGCAAACACTCTACCACTAAGCTACAACCTTAGCCCTAAAAAGCAAGTCTTAAATAAAATATACTGTCTAGGGGAAAATGTATTGGCTTCCATGAGGAATACGGTGGTATGGAAGAATGAACTGTAAGCATGCGTACATGATTAATATAATTAAATGGCATTTATGAACTTTGAAATGTAATATTAATCTCAACTCTCACAAAAAACTTATTAAACTAGTGTTGCTCCCCTTCTGCTGAGCTGGATCAATAAATAAAAGGAAGTAAGATTTGTGCCTACTAAAGGAACTTGGAAGGCACATTCTCTACTTAATGGACAGAGAATAAGCAGAAGATCTGGATTAAAATACTAGCTCTGTCTCTGTATAGCTGTGGGTTTGGGGCAAGTTCCTCATGCATCATTTTCTTTGTTTGTATCAAGTTAGAGGGTAACTGAGGTTTGTTATTTTGTTGTTTTTTCAAGGGCAACAAAAATAGTCACTAGAGTAACTATGACACAGGCTGCTATTGATTTAAAGAACCGTAAGGAACATTTCACTGTTTTGTCACAACAGTGAATCAGCTAAGAAACCTTCCCTCCTCTGTTGCTGTATCTACACACCGGAATAAAGAAGAAAGAAAATGGTGGTTTCAAAACAACTCCTTCTGTGAATTATGATCATATGTGTGTGTGCCTTGAGAGAGACAGAGACCTCATTGCTGAGACAAAATACCTGACACCCAGAATTAAGGCAGGAAAGGTTTATTTATCTCACAGTCTGTGGAAGTTTCAGTCTATACCTGGCTGGCTCCAAGGCAGGGTGGCACATAGCAGAAGGCAACCCTTCATGGTGGCAGAAAATAGCAAAAGCAGCAAGAGCACAAGGGGAGGAGCAGCAGGGGTAAGTAGGCCCCTTCCCTCCCTTACACTGTATGCAAACTACCCACCCGGGGCCGGTGGAGCACTCATATCCACAATTCCAACATTGAACCATGAATCAATCATAAACTCTAAAAGCCCGCCCCATGACTGCATGTGCCTTTAGGGGGACATGCAGACACAAACCATAACACCTAGTACACAGAAGCTGGATTAGTAGGAACAAAATTAGGCATGAGTTCAGTCTTGAGAAATAAGCAATTTGTTTTAATGGGTTCCTACTCACAGCATGTAGAAGAACATGAGGTTTATCCCCCATGAAGCTTCCTTCACTGACAAAAATATCATTAAAACAAAAGGAAGACTATTTGTTCTCTCACTCCAAACTACCCACACCTAGGACACTCACAAGGTGACATCTGCACATCTCACTAAGGGATGACCTTGCATTGTTGGAAGAAAATAAAATAGAAAGTCACACTGTGATTGAATCTTTAGATTCTGTCCACCCCACGGGAATCCACAGTAAAGCCATTTGGGTTTCTTTTCTTGCATACCAATTAGCAGGGGCAAACAAGGGCCAGCCTGGGATGAAGGAGATATCAGAGACATCTGTGTCCTCAGAATTCTAATAGAGCTCTGAAGTCAGCTTTATAGCATCGTCTGAAGAGCTGTGTGTAAAACGGCATTGCTTGTGAAATAACCTTTGCTGCTGCTGAAAATCTATGGCACTTTAAAATAGCCTGCTTCATGGAAAAACAATCTACCACATTCCAAATTCTGAGGATAGCTAAGTTTGAAATAAAGCTGTCTAGATTAACGATTGAAATGAGAAAGAGCTTATTTCACCCTACCCTTGTTGGTCTGGCAAATGCTAACCATCTTTACAAAAGGAGCTCAATCACTACTTTGTCCTTAGGAAACGTGCTATACTGTGTACATATGCTGTACTGTGTCCACCAGAGAAGTTACATTGCTGAAGGTGCCTACTTGGTGGCTGGATCTCTGCAGGTAGCTCCAAGCCCAATGTATGGACAGCGATGAATAAATGCTTACTTGTATCAATGAGGAAATGTGCAAAACTGGGTCTTAAAAACTAGTAAGGGGATGCACTGAAGGATGTCTCATAAACAGACAAGAGATTAAGAGGTTACAGAATGAGGTAGCCAGGTAGTTTGGTTTAACACTCATGAAGAATGTTAGGATATGCTTTAGTTTCTACTCCCCTTGAAGAATAAATTATCTTTTCCCTGCAAGTCATTTATATCACTTATTGACCAACAAACAAACAAAAACAAAAAACAAAACAAAAAAATCAAGTTGCAGAGAATTTTACTTTGTGGGTTGCAAAACCTTTAAAGACCTTGCTGTAAGATTCAGAGCACAAGTTCAACATCCCTTATCTGGAAATCTGCAATCCAAAATGCGTCAGAATCGAAAACGTTTTGAATGCTGATATGACACAATGAGTGAATGCTCCCCACTGACCTCATGTGTGGTGTTGCAGCCAAAACACAGGCATACAACACAGTTTATTCAGTGTCTCCAAGGGAAAAAAACCTCTCTAGTCCCTTCAGCTCCAATACACAAAATTTGTTTCATGTACAAAATTATTAAAAACATTGGATGAAATTAACTTCAGGTATTATGTATAAAGTACATATGAAACATAAGTGAATTTTTTGTTTAGATTTGGGTTCCATGTCTCAGAAATTTCATTACATACATGCAAACATTCCAAAAATCAGAAACTGAAGTCAAAACACTTCTTATTCCAAGAATTTTGGGTAAAGGATCCTCAACCTGCATTACACATAGAAATAACAGGTCAACAGAAATAGGCCGGGCAGCTAAAGGGCAGTGTAAGTAAAATAACACCGTGAGAGTCGTGTGGGAATTGTTCATATTTGACTAAGAACAGTGAAGTATGTACAACAACAAAGTCTCCCTTGGGACTCTGAATTAATATGAAATGCCCATTAGCTAAACTAATGTTCTTTTGGAAGCAGATCATGTTTCTTTGAAATGAATTAGCTGAAAGCAAGGCTGTCCTCTGGAGTCTACGGTTCAAGAACAAATGTGTTATCACAAAATATAATATTATAACATCATCTCTGCTTCCAATAAACACACAATAAAAACTACACTAGCAAAGGAAGTACATCTGACCCACGTTAACTTGAGACTTCACTTTCACGAAGGGGCTCAGACTGCACTTTAACAGCCAGAACATGTTTCACACATCTGCCTTCGCTCTGAAGTTTCTAGGCAGTTTAAGGACCCAGAAAATTCTACAATGTCTTTCCATTTTTGAAAGGTGGCTGATGTTTAGCGAACGAAGAAGGAGGAGAGTGGAGGTTAGAAATGACCTTGAAGACTCTGTCCTAGCCTACTGATCCTTTAACAATCTAGGCAGGAGACACAGTCACAAAGATGCTGTTAGAGGCATGAGGGAGAGCAAACACTTCTCCCTGCACACTTCATTAGAGCATCCTGTCTTTTTTCAGTTTATGAGGGCCTTCAGTTAGCCCTGACGAAGGTACTATTTTCTTTTCTTGATCCTGAATCAGGAATAGAAGACATCAGCTTTCCAAACAGTCCTGTAGAGGTATGTTAGTCTTCACTACTGAGATAAAGAACTTCAAGAAGGAAAGATTTGCTGTGGCTCACAGTTTTGGTTCACAGTTAATAGCTCCAAGGCAGAAGCACCATGGTGGAAAGGCATGATGGAGAAAAGTTACTCAGTTTATGGCAATCTGGGAACAGAGAGAGCAAGGAAGTTTCCGGAAGCAGACAGAGGTAGAGTCTGAGGGAAAGGGGTCAGTAACAGACACATCCTCAAGGTCATGCCCCTCCCATGAAACATCCCTTCAACTAGAGCCCACCTCTTAAATTTCCATGACCATCCAATAATGTCATAAAATTAGGGTTAGGGTCAATGGATTAATCCATTAATGAAATCAGAGCTCTCATGGTCTAACCACCCTCTGAAAGCCATACTTTTAAACAAAGGGATATATTTAAATCTAAACCATAGCAGGAAGTGAGGAGATATCATTTTGGAGGAAAGAATTTCAAACATGCTGAAGAGTCCACTTTACTTCTATTTAACTGATTTTCTCCAAGATAAAAAGAAAAATATAATCACATGGGATATACACAATCAAAAAACACAAGAGTAGAGTTACATGTGATTGTAGATCTTTCAATGATTTTTTTTTTTTTAGGTTTCACTTAACTTCCAGTCTTAATGCTGTCATTTTTATTCAGATAAGAGAAATGATCTTTGGAAATCATGGGCATCACAAATGCCACTTAAGGAAAAGAACCACAAGATTTTACAAAAAAATCTGAGCAAAATAATTCTTTTGAATAATGAAGAATCTTATGCTCAATTGGTATTAAAGAGAATGTTGTTCAGTGGGAGTAAGACAAATTTTTGCTTCTAGTCCTTTAACCTTGACAATGTCATTCAAAATTGCTGGGCCTGTTTTCTGTTTTCCCAGTGACAAGGCTAGACCAGATACAAAGCACTTGGGAGGCTCCGTGAGGGGCCAGGACTGCATAATCTTCCCCATGTTTTCACCTGTGTAATATCCTGAAGTTAAGTGAAATAAAAAACCAAAACCAAAAGTAAGATGATTTTAAAGGTCCCTTATGATTCTATGGTTCTTAGGACAAAGTAAAATAAAAGTTATGATTTTAATTACCTGTGACATAACAAGAAAAAAATTTAAAATTATCCAGTATCTCTAGTCCTCTCCTTTAAACCTGGGAATGTGCTGGATAAAATATTTCCACCAGTTCCTGAACAACTATAGGGGGCACTATTTATCTGAAGACACTGCAATGCTGTTTCCTGGAGTATGTCCCTCAGTATCTCTATGATAGATGCTTTTAGAGCTGACTGAACTTGTTGTCAGAATTTTATCTCTGCTATCTAGCAATATAACCCTCAGCAAGTTATTTAACAACCTCTGATCTGTTTCCTCCTTCTCTGTATGATGGAGATAACAAATTATCTTTCAAGGTGGTTTTAAAAACTAAAATAACATGTGTAAGGAATATGGTGGAGGGCAGCATACCAATACCAACATTAGTGCTCGAAAATCACTATACTCAATTTTACGCTGTGAGTTGTATCTAGAATTTATGGCCCAAGAGTAACAGATACCAAATGATTCTGTGAAGCTAGAAATGGATTTCATCTTCTGTAGAATGGGCAGGTATGCAGAATTTGAAGAGGTCAGAATCTAGCAATCCCCAAAACACATTGTTTTTAAGTGTCAGAATTGGGATAACTGGAAAAAAGGAAGACTAATCAGCCTATGAGTGCATTAGAGAGTGTTGGTACAGCTGTTACCAAGGCTAAGCAAATATTTAAATAAGGCAATAGCATTTATTAGATACGTACTGTCAATAAATTACAACATGGTTACTACAAACTTTCTTCTTTTCCCTTCCTTTAGGAATCCAGTGCTAGTCTCTATTTTAAACTTTGCTAAAGCCCTTATTTAGTTCCTTAAGTTAAGAAGCAATAAACCCACACATTCTTTATAATACTAAAGAATTTCATGTACTCAAAATGATAGATCTAAAAGATACTGTAAATATCATCTCCTTTAGCCTCCACATGTTTGCACCTTGGAAACTGGTCCAGCAAAGATTAAAAAAAAATATGCATAGTCACAATATGCAAAGCCGATTCTGATACTTTAAGTCATTAACTTGTCCCTTTTCTAGCTACAGGAAAGCAATCTTTAGCTTCATCCAGTTACATACCAATAATTTAGCACTATGGGTTCCCATCTCAATTCTGCATCATTTGAGGTTCATTAGGCCATGGGAATCCCTGATGGAGTAGGTTAATGACTCAGAGAAACAGCTGGAGGTCACTTGTGGAAAGGTCTGAGGATATCCCAGGAGGTAAATGAAGAACAAGTTAGAAGTACCCACTTCCTATGGCACTGCATTGGCTCTCAGCCACTTTGCTCTTAGGATGGACCATGAAGTGGAGTGCTCAGGGAATGTTTTTTTCCAAGAGCAATAAAAACGTCAAACCTATAATGGTACAGTATTTTTAGAGGTGCTAGCCATGTAAAGTACTGGCCACACTGACAATGAGAAAAACTGTTTCTCAGTAGGAACTCAAGATCAAGAAAGTAACCTAATGTTAGACTGGAAGAGAGCACTCCATCTAATGAGGCATGAAAAAAAGCTTAGTTTCTTTTTTTTTCCTC